>JACTOM010000103.1:1924898-2025390 GCA_015832385.1 Elymnias hypermnestra
ACAAAAGTAAAATAAATGCGGTAGAGATGAGAGCGTTGAGAAGCATGAGTGGATTAAAACTGAGTGACAGAGTGAGAAATAGTGTGATAAGAGAACGTTGTGGTATAAAAGAAGACGTAGTGACTAAAATTGAAAAAGGTATGCTTAGATGGTTTGGGCATGTAGAGAGAATGAATGAAAGGAGACTGACAAAAAGGATTTATGAGTCAAGAGTGAATGCGAAAGTTGGAAGGGGAAGACCTAGGCGAACGTTCCTGGACCAAATCCAGGACATTTTAAATAACGGCCAGGTCAAGAGTAGTCTAAACCGACAAACTTGTATGAAAGGTTTAATGAGAATGAAAGAAGCGACGGTGGTATGCAAGGGTCGTGGCAAGTGGAAGTATGTTGTCTCTGCCTACCCCTATGGGAATGAGGCGTGATGCTATGTATGTATGTATGTTTTAGATGTTATTAGAGATTTAACAAGCGGCACTGCGGTCGCCTAGTACTTTTCACATTTAACTGTATGTAGACATCACATTACATTGAATTGAGTTTATGATAACGTTGAATGTCTATCTATCTATTAGCCTCTTTAAAGTTTGGTATTATTTGTCTTTTATTGGATATCGTATATATTATTGGATTCAATCAGAAACTTTGTAATGTGGGCGTCCATTTCAAATAGGTGTAGGTGGATTTATTATTCAGTCCCACTCATATTCACTGAAAGTTGTGACCTTTTAACGCTGAAATTTATATAGTCACAGTGAAATAGATCATCTATTTTATTGCTCCAGATTACAGATATATTAATGGAAGTCTGATATAGAAAAGGGCAATCAGGTTCAGGAAAGCGAATTGAAGTTGTTTTAGTTTCAATGATAAACACTTTAAAAACTGATCTCTATATCAGGTGAAGGTTTCACACAAGGTTTTGCTTTTATAGAGCAAACTTCCTCACAGCGAATTACGATTATTTTTAACCGACTTTAAAAAAAAGGAGGAGGTTATCAATTCGTCTGTATTTTTTGTATATAAGGTGGAGCTCGTCATAGGGTCCCATTTATTTTTAAAACCAGTTCTGATGATGGCATCCATGAGAAAACCGGATAAGTCTTAAATTTGCGTAAGCATGTGCGCGACAAATGGACGAATATCTCAAGATCACGCTAACCGATTTCGATGATTCTTTATTAGAAAGGATATACTTCAAGGTTTGTTTTGTGATAGTTTGGTAAGGTTCTGATGATGGAATCCATGACAAAGTGACGGAACTCTTCAATTCTTAGGAGCAAATCAACGATACTCGGCAGAATCTTCTATAAGCTATCCAGATATTTGAGTTGCCTACCGTAACTTCGGTATGGTCAAGTGCTAGTCGTAGTTAAATATGAAGATCAATGGAACTCCTCAACGGCTTACAGTAAGGGTGCGATATATGACACAATATATAACTGTCTGTAATCAAATGCCAATGACCTTACGTTTGTTGCTGTATTGCAATGGTTGAAACGTGAATTATATGTAAAGCGGTGGTATAAGGGTTGCGGGTTCGATCCCGGGTGTGGCGATATTAATGTAAATTTAACTTTGTAAAGTTGTTTCATTTAAATGGTTTTATCTCATATGAGCAACACGTTTTTAGGTGTACATATATTGTGATAAGTTTGTTAGTTTAGTTCAGATTCACTAAAAATCAAAAACTAATATAAATTTTAACAATAAAAGAACCGCCTTGAAAACAAACTTGCAAATATATTAATATGCTCTAAAAAGTAAAAAATATAAAAACAAAGTAAGAAATATAAAGGCAGACATTCACCTTTATATATAAAGTAGTATATTAAGTTGACGTAATCTAAACTAATAATATAAAGAGAAAACTTTTGTGTTTTTGTATGTGTATGTTTGTAACGTTTTCACAAAAAAACTACTTGATCGATTTCAAATTTTTTTTCACCAATAGAAATCTGCATTTTCAATTATCGACATATGTTATATTACTTTATGAAGAAAAATAGGGTTCCCTAAGAAAAATGCATTATAGTAACCCAAGGTGTGAAAATTTAGTCAAAAAAAATCTGTCATCGCGTGCGTTGCAAAAACTATTGATGATAGAACAAAAAAATGTTCTACAATATTATAGAAGGCGTTAATATCTATTCAAAAGTCTAAGATGTCTTATGTCCAACTACTGTAGTATTGCGACTATAACTGCTTTCTTGTATTTTAAGAGTCAATAAAAGTGCCGACATTAATCAAACCATATTATTCAGACTGTTTTAATCCTTTTCATAATAATCATAATTTTAATAATAATCATAAAATATTAAAGACCCTTTCAATACCTATGAAATACTTTTTAAATTATCAAAATCGGACATACCATTCAAAAGATATAACGAATTTAAAAATCTCTATCTAAATTATAGCGATGGCCATATTCATTTTGTTCGCAGTTAGACAGAAAACATTTTATGTATTCCAGAATGACTGTTTTTATTCACACACAGTTCTTCTGGAATATTCAGTACACATATTTGTATATCTGTCATAAAGTAATTAAAATCTATGTGAAACAAAAGTTTTATGTTAACAAAAATACACTTACACTTTTATATATTATATATGCATACATATTTAGCATCACGCCTCATTCCCATTGGGGTAGGCAAAGCCAACGTCTTTCCACTTGCCCCGATCCTTGCATGTTTCCTTCGCTTCTTTCATTCTCATTTAACCTTTCATACAAGTTCGTCGGTTTGGAGTACTCTTGATCTAGACCTTCCACTTCCAACTTTCCCATTCGCTCTTGACTCATAAATCCTTTTTGTCAGTCTCCTTTCATTCATTCTCTCTACCTACCCAAACCATCTAAGCTCATACAACCATACTTTGCTCAATTTTAGTCACTAAGTCTTCTTTTATAATACAACGTGTCTTATCACACTATTTCTTACTTTGTCACTTAGTTTCAATCCATACCTCTCAACGCTCTCATCTCTACGGCATTTATTTTACTTTCGTGATTCTTCTGCTATTCCCAACTTTCATTACCATACATAAGTTTCGGCACCAACACTCCAGCATGCACAACTAGTCTCGCACTTTGAGACACCATCTGGCTATTAATAAAGGCGTGCAGAGCACCATTTACCATATTCCCTGCATTCACTTCCCTTTCAATATCACTTTCACATGTTCCATCTTTTGTAAATTTAGTTCGCAATTATACAAATTCTTTCACCTCGTCCACTTGTTCCCCATCTATCAAAATATTGCCATTTATCATAGTTTCATCTCTTTGAAAAAGCGTAATTTTTGTTTTGTTTGCATTCACTTTCATTCCTTTTCCTTTCAAAGCTTCATTCATAATATTTAGTATCTCCTGTAGTTCATTAGCGGATGACGCAAGTATTACTTGGTCATCAGCGTAGAGTAAACATTCATTCATTCTTAACCCATACATACTTTCTTTTAAATCTCTCAAACAGTTATCCATGAATAGATTGAACAGCCATGGTGGCGCAACACATCCCTGTGGAACACCTCTTTCGAAAGGAAACCACTCCGTGTACGCTCCATTTATATCCTCATAGAGAGACTTCAATGCTTGGATCAGACAACCGCTCACCCCATACGTGATAATGTTGACCACAACTCATTCCTCACCACTCGATCATAGGCCTTTTCTAAATCTATAATACTCTAATTTATAATATATACCGTTATATCACGTTATATTAAATTGCTATAATAGTAAGAATAAAGCAATCAAAAGTGTGTTTTTTTCAATTTTGTTTCTTTTATAAGTATTTAAGAACTTTACACGAATGGGAACACAACACATACATACATAAATACATAGCATCACGCCTCATTCCCATAGGGGTAGGCAGAGACAACATCCTTCCACTTGCCACGATCCTTGCATATCTCCTTCGCTTCTTTCATTCTCATTAAACCTTTCATACAAGTTCGTCGGTTTAGAGTACTCTTGACCTGGCCGTTATTTAAAATGTCCTGGATTTGGTCCAGGAACGTTCGCCTTGGTCTTCCCCTTCCAACTTTCGCATTCACTCTTGACTCATAAATCCTTTTTGTCAGTCTCCTTTCATTCATTCTCTCTACATACCCAAACCATCTAAGCATACCTTTCTCAATTTTAGTCACTACGTCTTCTTTTATACCACAACGTTTTTTTGTCACACTATTTGTTACTCTGTCACTCAGCATGCACAGCCAGTCTAGCACTTTGAGACACCATCTGGCTATTAATAAATGCGTGCAGAGCACCATTTACCATATTCCCTGCATTCACTCTCCTTTTAATATCACTTTCAAACGTTCCATCTTTTGTAAATTTAGATCGCAAGTATACAAATTCTTTCACCTCTTCCACTTGTTCCCCATCTATCAAAATATTGCCATTCATCATAGATTCATCTCTTTCAGAAAGCATAACTTTCGTTTTGTTTACATTCACTTTCATTCCTTTCTTTTTCAAAGCTTCATTCATAATATTTACCATCTCCTGTAGCTCATTAGCAGACGATGCAAGTATTACTTGATCATCAGCGTAAACATTTGATGAGTAATTTAACACATATATACTTTCTTTTAAATCTATCAAACAGTTATCCATGAATAGGTTCAACAACCATGGTGACGCAACACATCCCTGTCAAACACCTCTTTCGCCCCGTTTATTCTGACACAAGCACTAGAACCCTCATAGAGAGACTTCAATGCATGAATCAGATTACCGCTCACCCCATACGTAGATAATGTTGACCACAAATCATTCCTCACCACTCGATCATAGGCCTTTTCTAAATCTATAATATATGAATAGTTATATTAAATTGCCATAATAGTAAGAATAAAGCAATCAAAAGTGTAGTTTTTTTCAGTTTTGTTTTAAGTATTTAAGAACTTTACACGAATGGGAACTCAATAAAGCTTATTATTTATGAATTTGAAACATCTATAGCTCTGAATGAGACCGACACACTATTGCAATACGTCGACACTCTTCCTAATTAATACTATCGTTCCTGATTGTTATAATTCTTAGGCACAAATATTTTATCTACCTACACCACTGATTAAAGTATTGTTCACCTTTGTCAGAAGTGTAACATCTTTGGCAAATTAATTTTTAACTCTTGATTATATTTGTACAAATCTAAAACATTAGATTTCCGAGACATAGAGGGAGGGAAAAAGGAAGATATGTTAGGAATTAAAAGTGTCTAAAATGAATACAAATAATTTATTGAAATCTCAAATGACGAATTGTTAATAAAAATGCCACATTTGTATGTGTTAAAACTACCCAACCTTCAAACGAATTAACATAAAAAACGCTGCATATCTTCGTGACGATCATGGCGGGTTTCATTCTTAAAAAAATAACCTTCACACGCCTAAAGTAGTTTCACCTTCAATTTTACTAATCATAAGTATTATCTTTGTATTTCAGCGTACGAGTACCAGCTTGTGGGGGGAATGGATGGGTGTCATGCATGGAGATGAGATGGAGTACGTCTTCGGACATCCCCTGAACATGTCTCTGCAGTACCACACTCGGGAACGGGAATTGGCAGCACACATCATGCAATCCTTCACAAGATTTGCTTTAACTGGGTAAGCAAACAAATAGCGACTGCCGCAAACACTTAGAAACTGCCGCAAACAATGAGCGACTGTCGCACATAAATAGCGACTGCCGTAGTGATTTATACAGATATATATATAATTAGTAATACACATAATAATATGTTAATTATCTATTTGAAGCGTGCATTCTGACTATCCCTGACAATTATGTCAAACTAAATAAGATTACATCAACAAAGTTTATATTGTCAAAAGCTCTACGAAGCTTACGATAGAAAGATAGAAAGTTTTGCTACAATTTCTGATGTTTTTTACAACTTCTCACTATAAATAATATAATAAAAGAAGGGATTAGCGAAATTGGTGCAGGCGTTCAGTCGTGATGATGTGACATAGAGAAATAGGGACTTTTAGGGACTATAGATATAAATATATAGACAGATAGATGTGTCATTTGTTTCTATAACTGTACACAGTGTTAACAAAGTGATGTTATCTCAGTATATCAGTCATCGTACGTTCCAGGAAACCACACAAACCGGATGAGAAATGGCCGCTGTACTCGCGGTCATCGCCCCATTATTACACGTACACCGCGGACGGACCCAGCGGACCCGCGGGTCCACGAGGTC
This sequence comes from Elymnias hypermnestra, assembly GCA_015832385.1. Classification (NCBI taxonomy): domain Eukaryota; kingdom Metazoa; phylum Arthropoda; class Insecta; order Lepidoptera; family Nymphalidae; genus Elymnias; species Elymnias hypermnestra. Next base: position 1,931,138 of record JACTOM010000103.1, read on the forward strand.
CGAGAGCATCGGCCTGTGCCTTCTGGAATGACTTCCTGAACAAACTTAATGGTAAGACTTCTTAAACAAACTTATCAAGGCTTTTAATTGCATTCACCAACTCTGGCAAACGGTCAGGACCTCGCAATAACCACTAATCTGTCTTCATCCAAGTTGAATTAACTTGCTCATAGCTGCCTTTTTTTTCGCTGGGAAATGAATTTACACATTCTGGGTAAAATTTATACCTTTAAGCAGGAGTGTGGAATTCTCTGAAGAACAGAATTTTGACTAATACCCAGCGGGACTCTTTGTGCCATAAACAGGGATATCAGAGGTTCAGGTCAGGGGTGAAGGGCGTTACTCTTTGGGACCCTGCACATCGCTTGTTATCATCATTTCGAAGGTCATGAGACATGCAGAGGCACGTCTATTGGAAAGTGATCGTTTTTCGTCTGGCATTTGAAATATAATAGTCGGAAGATGATAATTTGTCAAACTAAGAATACTTCCAAAACAATCAATCTAATTGATAAATCGTATAATAGTAAAAAAAAACACCACATTAATTGTAGAGTGCTCCGTTAAAAGCGTGGAGTGCATCGTACAATCATCACCCCACGCTTTTATACAACGAATGTTTTGTTAATCAGTCTATGTACATATTAGTAAAAAAAACTAAGAGTGCTCGTTTCAAAGCGTAGGGTGCAAACAGCAATCATCGTCGATAATCCCACGCTTTTATACAGCGAATGTTTTGTTAAACACTCTTTTTTAATATTTAACATATCAAAAACCGTGTTTATATTAGTCAAACTAAAAAAACACATTAATGAGTGCTCGTTAAAAAACGTAAGGTGCACCAAGCGTCACCATCGACAATCCCACGCTTTTATATAAGGAATGTTTTGTTATTCACTCTTCTCTAATATCAAACATATTGAAAACTATGGATATGTAACAAATTTTGATGATTTTATTCTGTTTTGGTTTACATTTAAGTTTATAATAAAAATATTGGACTTCTTTTTAACTTACTTAAGTATCTCATAGATAGCAAAGTACTATTTTATATTTTCTTAGTAAAGTAAGTAAGTAAGTAGCAGCCCATTAACGTCCCACTGCTGGGCACAGGCCTCCTCACTCCGAGGAGCGAGGAATTTTAGAGCATAGACCCACCACGCTGCTCCACTGCGGATTGTCAGGCATAGTACACAAGTGCACTCTCGATTCCTTCACTCTCATAGTCCGATGTGACGGGAATCCGACACGACCGGAGAGAGATCAGACTGCCTCATTGGTCTAGTGGTTAGCATGTTCGACTACAGAGTTTTCCATTAAGATTATCTCAATATTTGCCCGAAGTTGGGAAATTGGCGTTGTGATCCACACCCGTGTCCCGTGCACGTTGAGCCGTCGGTCCTGCGCCTAATTTTCTTAGTATATCCTATTAAAGCGAGTTTTTTATACTACAACTTCATTTATATATTGAAGGCTCTCAAATTGAAGCATCCGCTTCTAAATTTGTTAAGTAGTCGTCTAATACAAACCAGTTGTATATTTTTTTGCGATACACTAATCATCGTGTCTGAGACCTAAAAAAAAAGCTCGAAGCACAGCCTCTTTGAATCCAGCTAAACCTGTTCTCGGACACTTTAAAATTTTGGTTGATGGGAATACATATCATGTTAAAACGCTGGTTTTTGCTTGAACTTTGTATCTCAGAAACTATTAGTCTAATTAGAAATATATCTCTTTCTTTTTAAGTCATAATGTGTATTATCTATTTCGATTCTACGATCGCTTCAACCGATGGTCCACTGCTGGACATAGGTCTCACGTAATGACGTCCACAAGGCCAGATCTTGCACCGCCTGACTTCAGCGACTACTGGCAACCCTCTTTATATCATCGGTCCACCTTGTGGGGGTCTTCCTACACTGCGCCGTCCGGTGCGGGGTCGCCACTCCAGCACCTTAGGCCCCCAACGTCCATCGGTCTTCGTAGGTCTATGTCGGTGACTCTGGTTCTACTACGGATCTCTTCATTTCTGATACGATCGCGTAGAGAAACTCAGAGCATAGCCTTCTCCATCGCACGCTGAGTGACTCTGAGCTTCCGCATGAGGTCCATAGTCAGCGACCACGTCTCAGAACCGTAAGTCATCACTGGCAACACGCAGTGTTCGAAGACTTTGGTCTTCAGGTACTGAGGGATATCGGACGAAACGGTCTGACGTAGTTTCCCAAATGCTGCCCAACCAAGTTGGATACGGCGGTTGACCTCCTTCTCGAAATCGGACCTACCTAGCTGGACTATATGACCCAGGTATGTGTACTCGTCAACAATTTCGAGAGCTGAGTTCTCAATGGTGACTGGATTTGGCGGTACATGGATATTAGGTATGATTTTCGTCTTATCAATGCTCATTTTCAGGCCCACCTGTTGAGATCTTCTATTAAGATCTTCGAGAGTCTATTCTAATGACTACGTCATCGGCAAACCGTAGATGAGTGATGTACTCGCCGTTGATGTTAATAGTAACAAATATGCGCAGAGACAACAGGCAATAGAAACAACAAAATCAGTTACACAGTGACGGTTACTAACGGTGCGTGTGTCGTGTCGGAGGTCGTTAAGCTTTTTTGTGGTAGTTTATAACCGAATAACAATGAAAACCCTTAAGGTCATATGAGCCTTTAAATACAGGACAGACTTTTTCCACTATCTCAAAGTTTAAAGCAACATGACGCTACACCAGAGTATTAATTTAATAAACAAGAGATAACATTGTGTAGCAAATATAAAAATCATAAAATTTGCTAGTCTTTCATGATCATTTAAGTCCCACGAGCCACTTTAGCGTCATTCGACTCGCGGGACAGCCGACGCAAAAATGCCCGTCCGGGACGGGGCAGGCCACGGTCATTTCCGTTAAAAAGCGCGTGCAAATTACATGGGAAAATAAAACGTGAACGTACAATCTAGAAGTTAGATAGCCCATTTATCGAAAAGTATTATATGCTATATATCTTCACGATAAGACCAATAGGATTGCTGCACCAATGTAGAATGTTTCTTTTGAGTACTTCCGCTGCATATATTGCGTAAACGGTTAAAGTTTCCCAAAAATCAAGTATGACAAAATAGTTGCCCTTTAAAAGTACTAACAAAAAGTCTATAACAGGATATGTATCATAGTATCTTTTACAGTTGGCTCACTATAACCTTTTTTATGATAACCGAATTCGTACCTTCCCTGTCTCTCTTATAAGATGCAAATCAGTTGTGCTATTGATCAAAATAGTTTTTTTTATAGAAAACTAGAGCAATTTCATCATTACTCCATTTCGATAAGTTATGGATATTGAGCTTGTTGTGGTGTCCTCATAAAACTGCTCAGGACGTAAAGGAACTCTCTGCATTTAAGAATTTGAGTAGTTTTGGAATTCCAGTAAAAGTTGTACCTAAGTAATATTTTAAAAGAAATCTAATGAGTAGAAACAGCTAACAGGTTAACTTGAAGAAGAATTTGACACAACAGCCTATGTTCTATCTTAATTAGGAAAATTGAATGCTTCGTATTAAAGCTACCGCAGTTACAGCTACAGACATGACATGAAAATAATAATTTCAAATCAGTGTTTATTCTATTATTAAAATCTAACCACAACATTTTTTGTCTTATTTTCTGGTTATTATATGAAATGTTTCGTTGGTATTGCGACACCGGAACAGGCGACTGTCGCAAACACTTTGCGACTGTCGCAGTAATGTATTTTTCAACATATATTTAGTAATTATATGTTAATTGTTAGCAGCGCATTCTTTTAATCGCCTACAACTATATCATAAGGTTGAAAGGTCATTATGGTGGTCGAATTTTTAATGTTCCACGCAACTTTCCTTAATATTGCTTTCATAGGAATCTTCTGATTATAATAAACCAAAAAAAATGGGTTGAGTTCGATGAACGTGAATACGTCTTGTATCGGGGCTTTCCACTTCGCAGTATGTGATGTGTTACAGTCCTTACTTAGCGTAATAAAACCTTTGATCCTTCAGCTATCCAGTGGTGTAATTGAATTTCGGTTCGGTGATAGATATGTGGCTACAAGTGTTTTTGACTTGCCTCGCTATTGATGCAATTTTAAAGACGTATTCACGTCAAAAGAATAAATGAAATTAGTCCAGCGCTTCGCCCGTGATGCCTTGATATAGGGACATCAATATTTTATAAAAATCATTGATTTATAATTTGTTTTCCTTTCAGAACTCGAACATGTACCCTGTGATGGTGCAGTCACTGGACCTTACAGCAGTGTCGCAGGAACGACACTCCCCATAGTGCTCCTCACAACACTAGCTATTACAATTGCACTATAAACTAGTATATCATCAATTCACTGTATACAATTAGAAAATCATATGCAAATTTTTAAAATAACATATTAATTCGCGTATTGTTACAATTTTAGGTAACACCTTCCTTTATCTCCATCCATACATACATGGGAGGTAAATTACTTCCCCATCTGATACTGTACGTATATGACAACTATAATATTCAATTTTCCGTTGTTATCTAGACTTACATAAAACAATAAAAATACTTAAATATTACCATATTATGTAGCTATAAACATATTATATATAATTTATAACTATCTGTACAATATCAGATTGTCCAGTAATTTCCCTCCCACGTTTATACGAAGGTAATAACACTCCCCATTTAGTAATTTTTTAATATATCAATAACACTTTAAATAGAGTATACAATAAAAAAGTAATAAAATGGGTTATTACTATAAAACATTCCAGTAACTAAGTTAATCTTTTTATTGACTTATATAACTTCTCTTTTAATTAGTTATTTACTTTACTTTTTCAATGCTTTAAAATAATACGTAATATTAATCGTGATAATGTTCTGTTTCAATTAAACGTTATTTAAAAGGGTCATTACAACAAAGACGGGTTATTACTGTACGACATTCCAGTAACTGGAATAACCTATATGATTTAAAAGAATCCACTTAGAAGTATTTCTTTATTACTATTAAAAAATTACTACAACAGATTATTTGTTACTGTATAAGATTCCAGTAATTAAGTTATCTATTTTATTAACCCAAACTGTTTAGAAGATGTTCTTTTTCATTTACTATTTAAATATAATATTATAAAGTAATAGGATTGAAGACTCATTCAAATTATTTTAGTTTTAAATTCAAAACAGTATTTTGTCTAAAACGAACTGTTACTGTACGACATTCCAGTAAATGAATTAAGTAAATTATTTATTGATTTAAAAGAAGTCTCTTTTTACTAGTTTAACTAAACAAGGTTATGTTTTCGATTCAAACGATTTTTGAACGGGTTTTACTGTACAATAATCCAGTAAAAGTATTTCTTATCTTATAACTTCAATTTTAGCAAAACACTTTGAAAGACCTTTATATTTTACTGTTTTTATGATATTATTATATAAAGCGTAGTTATTTTGTATATTTATTTAAATGATAGCAAAATATTTTTTTTTTTAAGAAACTACTTTTTATTCCAGTAAATGATGTCGAGTAAAAGTAGTATTTTTACTTCAAAATTCTATTTAGTGATATGTTGTAAAAGCAATTGTTTTTCGATGGAATTATTTCGTTATTTGAAGAAATGTACGTAATAACCGAATCTTTACGGAGTTAATAAGTTATTGTTAGATGATATTATTGGTAATCTTTCTATTTGTGTAAGATGTAGCCGCTTAAGTAAGTTAGTTGTCACAATGTTCCTCTACCTAGTAGGAAGTAGGTATCGTTGTATAACAAAGATTAGTTCACTGTCAATTTTGTATAATTTTGAGTATTTAAATTAAGATGTTAAGGTACGGTTTGGAGAGACACGACAAAGACATAGTTTTTTGTATTTAAAAGATAAATAGTGACTATTTGATACGTAACTTGAAATCACTTTGTTTTTAATGATCTCGTTTTGTAATGGAGGGAGTATTGCTTACATAAGCATTACATTCGCGGAAATTTACAATCAAATGTTTTTTTAAGTAAAAGCATAGTTTGCCGTATAACTTATTTTTTAATTGATGTGGCAGTCAACTTGTTATCCACCATTTTAAATGCATCTACCATTTTTTCAAGCCTGTCATTTGATGCCTCTTTGAGGTCTTTTTTCATATCTTGTATTCGTTATACAATAAATCTTTAATTTGAAAGCCATAGACGGACATAAAAATAACTGATAATTGATTTTAGAATAGCATCATTTGTATTAATCACAAAATTATTCAGCTTAATCATTTAGGGGTCATTCAAATATTATGTAAGCTTGTCATCAAAAATAAGCGAAGTTCTTACCCCCACCCCCCATGATTACGTAAACATTTTTCAATTATAAATATATTTTTTATAATAATTTTTGAAATAAGAATATAGATCCAGGATAGAGATTATATTTTACTGATACAGTAGTCAACATAGAGTATGAGACAAGAATATTATAATCTTACGAACATAGCACAGTTATTTTAAATTTTTGTATAAAATTAAATACCTAACCGATGATTACGTCATCGGTTAGGTAATCATCACATAGACTCCCGAACCCCCCATGTCATCTTAAATAAACAAAATAAATAAACCCCCCCCCCCCCAATTTCCCATTATGCTTACGTAATACTTGAACGACGCAGTGGTGCGAGTATTCGCTTTGCTAGCGGAGGTCCCGGGTTCGATCCCCGGTAGGACGAAATTAGGAAATTGTATTTTCTAATTTGTCTGAGTCTGGACTGGTGGGAGACTTTGGCCGTGGCTAGTTACCACCCTACCAGCAAAAACGTACCGCCAAACAAAGAGATTTGTGTTCCGGCACGATGCTGTGTAGAAACCGTAAGGGGTATATCGCCTCTTAACAGATTAGCGCGCTTCCATCTTAGACTGTATCATCACTTACCATCAGGTGAGATCACAGTCAAGCGCTAAACTGTCAGCAATAAAAAAAAGGATAATTAAATAGTTTTATTAGTAATTTTCATATTTTAACAAAATAAAGTAGTAGGCTCAAAAAGCTCTTTTGAATGTTATTTAGTCTTCGGAAAGTTGATTCTAGAAAGACAGATTTATTTGTCAAAATGTATTCGGCTGTAGGTTTAACACACTTTTATCATTGAAATATTCCTCAACTTCAGTCTTACATGTCAATATCCTTTGCGTATAAGAGTGTTCTTCATATATTGTTTGAGCTTATGTAAAAGTAAGAAGAAAGGAAACTACTGAAAAGAAACCGACAAGAAACTCAATATATTCATAATTCTTCACTTAAAACAGAATTGGATTGTTTTTAGCTACGATTTTTAAAATAATTTTCCTTTTTAGAAACAAAATGTATTTTGAGCGTGTAACAAAGTTTGGCATGCCTTTAAAAGTTCAACTGTTAATAAGCACAGTCATAAATACGGGCATTACATTTTTTAATGACAATTTAAAAAATGAATCGCTTATACCAATTTATTGATTTCATATTTATAAAGCAGACTATAGAGGCCTTTTGGGGAAATTGAAAACCGTGTGGTTTCTAGAGTTTGACGATGTTGCTTACTCGATATCTTCGATTTATTTATATTATATTTATTTGTATCCATTGTTATCTCAATAACGCCATGATATAAAATCTTACATGAACAAAACCTGAATACTTAATGTGTCTTTGTCATGTCTCACCGAATCGTACCTTTAGGTTAACTAGGAAAGTTGTCTACACATCAGCTTTGTGGAAGCGATGCGATGCTCAGCTTTTAATGGATAAAATCTTTCACTATACATATCAATGTGTGCCTCTGCTTGTATAGCAAATGATACATATCTTATTTAGAGCGAAATTTTAGATATTTATATCGTATATATTATAGTGTGTACGTTGTGAGACGAATTTTTATCGGTATGTTGTACTATTTAGGACGCTATCGACTTGTACCACACGAGGATCTTATGAAATCCAATTCTTATGACTTCATACAAATAATTATATATTTTGTAAATAATTCCTTTTAATATTAGGTCGCGGTATCCTTTTGGATGTCGTTATGCAACAAGGAACCAAGCCACAACATTAATATTTCTGTGATGTGATAAAGTTGTCTTTTAATCACTTTCAGATTTGACTTTCAGTGAATCTTATTTATTACTTTTAAATATAACTATGGAGCGTAATCAGTCCTTGGACTTTAAAAAGTGATGCTTTGGAAAATATGAAACTGTCATTGAATTCTAAACTACGACTACACTTCCATCTCTTCAGCAGAACTTCATTACCATCAGAGCGTAGATGAAGATATTGTGGTTGGAAACTTTAAAAGGAAGTAAGCACATTAATCACTTTCGATCAATGTTTTCCAACCTTTTATAGGCCATGCTCCTCTGTAACATTTCTAAAATATTTATGCCTCCGTCGTCATTTTCTTGCCCTTATCCCACTAGGTGGGGTCGGCACAGCATGTTTCCTTTCGCCCTCACACACAGTTCATCCACATATTTTTCGGTAGCTCTCTCCCCGCCCTGCCCCTTACTATCATATTTAGGTCCCTCTTGCATAGATGACTATCCTCCCTTCTCATGACTTGTCCATACCAGGATAGTCTTCCACTACTTAGCTTCTCAGTCACTGGTGCTACTTTCACACTTCCCCTAATATACTCATTCCTAATCTTATCTAATTTTGTCACTCCACATATCCATCTCAACATTCGCTTCTCCGTTGCATGCAATTTCCTTTCATTCTCCCCTTTGTGGCCCAGCACTCTGATCCATTCAGGATGACAGGTCTTACGATCGTCTTTTAAATTTTGCTGGCATCGCAATATTATAACCTTTTAAAATAGATTTGTTCTTATAATTAAAATCCCCAAAGATATTTACGGGTCAAAGTCGTATCGAGTCCATTTATTTACCCCCCCCCCCCCCCNCCTTTAACTATCTAACTATCAAATTGGCCTCTGTGGGGCATGGGCCTACGTTCGGAAACACTAGTCTAGATGCAAACTCGATGCTGAATACAACCTTTAGATATTAAGGCTGATACTAGAATGAAATGGAAGCAATAATTGAACAGTTGAAATCATTAAGTGTTTTTAAATATTAGTAAAAATGTATACAGTTTTACTAATATTCCACTATTCAACTGTTTCACTAACTTTAACGCTGAATCTCAGTAGAACCTCACAATGAGATTCATTTAACGTTATATATCTATAGATCATTTGACTGTAACAGGTTAAATGGTTTTTTTTATTGACTGGCATCCTTTTGCATAACCACATCCAATTATATTTAACTTTTTTATATATCTATAAAACATTATAAAAGGAACTTATATACACATTAAATAGCACTATTGACAAGTATCCCTTATGATCAGTGCTTATATTATTAAAAGGGTTCAGAGTAGCCTGAAAGGTCATAAACAAATCATTATTAAAACAAACTATTACGTTATAATAAGTAACACTTGAGTGATAATTAAATGTAAAATGCATTCAAACAAATATTAAATGACACGAGACTTCTTTTCTCATTTAAATGACCGTATAAATATATATATACAGCGAAACCTGGATAAATGGACCCTGGATATGAGATTAAGCTCTGTTATTTGATAAATACTAAGATATCCCGATGGTTTTACATTAAAATAACTCAGTTATTAGGAATTGTCAAACCTTTGTAACTGAAAATTGAAACCTCAATATAAAAGCTGTATGGGATAGTGGCATATCCATACTACAATGGTTTAATATTTATACCTTGTATTTAATTAATAAAAACAGCATTTCTCTTTCAAGAAAAAGAGTTCTCCTGACACAAAATTCATATCACACGTAAATAGGATTAATTGCTATTTAAGTTTGCCAGGCGTTACATTAAAAAATCAAACATTTTTTACATTCAATGTGACTTCTCGACGCTTCAAAAATAAAGGTTACACTTATTAATCACATTGTCACAAAGTTAACAGATAATTTAATTGATTTCCCTACCTCTTCTGTGAAACTTTTCGATGTTTACCTATATAATTGGAGGTTGGGTAGTGCAGGGGGTTGCGGATCCCCTGGTCTGCACACAGGACGAATGTTTCCATCTTGGAAGAGCTAAAGGTAACTTAAGTGCTTTCCGCGATATGTCTAAAGCGCATACTACAGTTCCTTGGACAAGTCGCGCGATAACCTAGAGAAACTCGTATTGACCGGTAAGATGGAAGGCAAAAGACCCAGAGTCCTAAGTCCGAAGCGATGGTCCGATCAAGTAGCGGAGCATCTGGATACCAAAGCCAGTCAGGCCATTCACATTGCTACCGATTGGCAAAGATGGCACAGTTTGCTTTGTCGCGAACATCACAATGCTCAGCAGTGAGCGATGACCAGAGGAGTAGGAATGCAAGGGGTAAAGTCAGGCGATTAATCAGGTTGCGATAAGTTATGACATGTTTGTTTACCTTCTAACCTTGCTTTGTCAGTACTATATTTAAGGGTTCGTACGATAAACCTTTCGGTCTCATATGACTCGGATATCTGTCATGTTTAGGAAACTGCCTGTTTAAGAAACTCATCTTCAGATCTTTTTCATCCAAGTTTCACTGTATAAGAATATATCGGTCGGATACACGGAACCTGTGCTATCTTAATGGGACTGGCAGAAATATTCAAATTATAAAAAAAAGCATTGAATTGCAGTCAAGAAATGAATATAAAATTAGGACAAAACATCTGATAACACTATTTCTAATTCTAAATACTAATGATACGACGTTTTACTAAGATTTGGGGCTTTGTCCTAAAATCGGCACGCGTGATTTCATAGTAAAACTATATCTATACCGATTTATCTATAGTGATATCGGTAGGCCGTGATAGTAAATTCTTTCCGTCGAATTGACGTAATAGCATAATAATGCTTTAAATTGAAATCATCTTATGAATTTAATAAAATTTAAAACATGGTATTTGTAAAATGGAAACATTAGCGATAGTGGATATATATATAATCGGTTGTCAATTACTATCTTCGATCTTGTTAAAAATATATGAAAAGATTGGTGAGCAAATGTTACATAAGACGCGATTTTATGACATTTGACCTTACTGTATTTCATTTTTAACTATGGTTCTAAAATAGTATTGCTAATTAGAGACATTTTGTAGTATTTACAAATATTCTAAGTCTTTGTAAGCACAATGTAGTGTTGTTTTTCACGGGCGTCTGTCTGTCACACCCGAGTAGTTTGGGATATTTACACCACAAATATACACAATTCTGACGCTAAAGGAATGCACCATCTCGCTTTTTCGTCGAATAAAGCACAATATGAAAGTTGTATGGGATAGCTTTAATTAGTTTAAAATAGGATGTAACGTGATAATAAAGTGGAAATAATAATATTTAGTGGCTCTTAATAGTTGGAATTATTCTGAATAACTAACGTTTAATAATTTCGCATAATAAAACACTCGGAACTGTGTAGTATAGAGGCATACCCATACTAGAAACTGCCATGACCAAAAGTTATATGTTTTAAAGCTTTATGTACTAGATTTAGTATTTATACATTGTATTTAATAAAAAAATAATTCCCCTTACATAAAATTCATATCACACGTAAATAATATCATTTGCTAATAAAATATGTCAGGCGCTTATTCTATTTCTCATACATAAAATTATAAAATAATATTTAGTTATTGTAGGACGCTTCAGATACGCTGGTTATAATAATTAGTCATATTTTTTTTAATAATTCCATAAATAAAGTTTGTATTTTAATCCCAGATCGTGTTTATTCAGAACTAATAATTACTATTGAAAGGAAAATTTCGCACAGACCATTTGCGTTAAATTTTTATCTCGTTTGAAGTATATGGTAAATGTTTTCTTGAAAATAGTAAATTCTAGATTTGCTTTACATAATTTATAAGACCTTCTTAAAAAAATGTTAAAATAGTTTAGATATTTGAAGATATTTATTTCACTTTTCCTATAACAAATTTTATGTATTTGTTGTTAGGTATTATTCAATTGAATCTTAACTACATTAGAGGCCTAACTGTAATATGGTAATCTATTTTATTGGTGGTATGTATACAACTAGATTGATTTTAATTGAGAAAAAATATAATTTCATTCGTTTTGATGTCAATAGATATCAGAATAGTATGTAAGTTATTGTTAAATTATTATAACTAATTAATTTCACAAAATATATAATTTGCACATGTGGTGTTACCACTCTATTGTATAGATACGTTTATTATATAAAATTAAGATAGTAGTAGAAAAATAGCAAAGTATTATGATGATCCTATATTTCTTACAGTATAATTACATTATATTGCCAAATAAATTTCAATTATATATATTAAATCACGTTTTCCATTATGAGATATTATTTTTCCTAAAAATATTAATTTAAATGATATTGTAACTATTAACAAATTGATTCAGTAATTATAATAGCAGTAAATAAATGTGTAGTTCCTTAGAGAAAGTATTGTTTGTTAGTAATTAAATGTTTAATGTTATTTGTGTATGGAGGCTTTTATATGTTACTCAATATTGGATGTTGCTGTATTAGATTGCCTTGCATCAAATATATCCAATTGCTGTATAGCATACGTTATTAATTAAAATGATATGCTGTTTTAGGTGTTTTTCTTGAGTAATGTGTAAAAAGTTTGAGAGTGATGTCCTTGAGAATTGAATGTTTTTGCGCCTGTCGTTTATTTAACAGCAATTCTGTATTACGACGTTTTGCAGATGTGATTTTTAGGCGATATTGCCCCCAAATAAATTACACCACTGATACACTATTATTTTATTCTCCTTTGTTTGATTCCGAATATTTATTATTTAAAAAGTTAAAGATACCTCTGACGATATCTATTACTATTACCATACAATACCTCTCTCAATAAATCAATACAAAATAAATTGGATAAAGCAGCCATTTCTTAAAGCCATTTCTTATTATTATTATGTTTTACTTCTTCTATTTTACTATTATTATATTTATAGACAAATTAACTATTAATATTCATTGGCCAAATTTGTATATTATGTTATTAAAACTTGATAAATTTAAATTATTTTAAAATAGACTTTTTACTTTTATTTAGCATATAAGAAAATGTTAATCAATAAAAAATCCATTATAATATCCACACAGTTATTATATTAAAAATCTTTATATATTATATAAATAGATTTTGTTAAAATTTTATATATTATTTTGAGGAAAATATAAAACATTATTTCTCCATATTTCTGTTCTGTAAGACGTTTTTTTTCGTATATTCCTACAGTTTTTTCCAGAATTAATGGTCGATATCACCTATATTCCCTAAAACATCACATAGTGGACCTTTAAACAATAAAACAATCCCTTAACTGGTCCCTAAATGTACTCAAATGACACATAAAGCTATGGCATTATTCCTTAAATCATCACATAGTTAGGGGACCTGTTAGGTATTAAATCCATCAATAATTGATTTCTCTAAAAATGGTAAAGTTAATAATTTTATCCAATCTATTATTAAATAAAAACGAATCTTAATATGTTGAGTTAAAATACATTTCGCAATAACAGAAATATCAAAATAGCATTAGCAACTGATAGTTAATTACAGTAACAGATTATTTCGGTTATTTTAAAATGTACTTTATGTCAATGGACGAAGGTTCAGTTTTCAATAAAATGTATCAAGTTATCAACTTTGCCATTTTTTATTTGTTATTTTTTTGTCTGTGTATGATAAAGTGTAATTCTAATTATAATCTTTATTAGGTACTGCTTAAACGTTAGGTGCTATATAATGTATACATGTCGTGCTTACTCACTAATAACTAAAAACTAAAATGCAGATGACATTGACAATATGTGTTAATAATTTTGAAATTTCATTACGTGACGCTTCTAGGTCTATCTCTGTTGATATTATATGAATTTAACTATACATTTAATCGCAATTTAGTTGTTATTAGCGAATTCTAACTGTTATTCAAAGAAATAGATAGCAAATTTAAATCTATTTTGTAATATGTACAGTGGACTATTATTAGGCATCCATTTTTTTTTTGCAAATGTTTGTTGTGCTTTCACGCCAAAACTACTGAACCGATTTGAATGAAATTTGATACACAGATAGTCAAGAGCCTGAGAAAAGTCACGGGTTACTTTTTTATGTAAAAAAAAGGGTTGTAAGGGATGGAAGTATTGTCATTTTTAGAGCTAGAGGCTTGAAACTGTTTCACTCTCGAAGATTAAAATTACAAATGCAAAAGTAACACTGTCTGTCTGTTGCTCATTCACACCAAAACTACAGAAACCGATTTAAATCAAATTTGATATAAAGATAGTTTAGAATCTGAGAAAGGACGATAAGCACTTTGCAGTGAACTATCTGTCGAGCTTTTACGACAAAACTAATGAGCCAATTTGAATGAAATTTGGTACGTAGATAGTTTAGAGACTGGGAAAGGATATAGGCTAGTTTTAATGCAAAATATTGATTCTAAGGTATAAAAGCATCGTCATTTTTACAGCTAGACTTGTGACATATTTTAGCCTGTTGAATCGATATCAATAAATACAACGTTTGTAAAAGTTGTACACTTAAGGGTGTAAAATAACTATCATTACTGTCTGTCTGAGACTATCTGTGTGTTAAATTAAATTTGGTTCACAGATGGAGCCTCATAAAGGACAATAAGCTCTTTGCAGTGATAAACTGCAAATAACTAATTAAAGTGATTGAAAATGTTACCCAAAAACCCCAGACAAAGTCGCAGACACAGTTGGTAGTTTTTGAAAGAAAAAAGAAACAAAGGCAGATTTATTTATAAAAAATAAAACATAGACAGCACATAAGTAGTCCATGTTAATTTGTAATACAAAATTTATTTCACTTCTGCACCTCATAAGATGTACAGAAAATGAACGTTATAGTGAGCTTACCTTAAAAGATAGAGATAATCTCTTTGAGACTATTTTATAGAACTTTTAAAGAGGAACAAATCTGTTATACATGTTTTTTGCTAAAATTTAACTGTTTAATCGTTAACTCAGCTTTAGCTCTCAAAGGAAAAATCCCCGATTTTGAAACATTCTTCATTACTGCACCACACTTATTGGTGTTAGCGTGATGATGTATATCATATAACATTCCTCGATAAATAAGTTATCTAATACTGAAAGAATTTTGCAAATCGGACTAGTAGTTTCTGAGATTGACGTGTTCAAACAAAGAAAGTCTTTAGACAAATAAATCAAAACTTTGAAAGTGTTCAAAAGGTTCAGCATGAGTAAAAAAAAGGATATTCATGTAAACTATAATTATTCTCGATAGTGAAGCTATCTATCAATGAAAGGATTTTTCAAATCGCATCAGTAGTTCCTGAGATTTGCGCATTCAAGCAAACATACTCTTGACCTTTATAATATTAGTATAGGTTAGACATTTCCACGCCTTTATCTGGTATAAATCGTTATAATTTTAATCAAAAACTGTCTGCAGTTAAAATATTTCTATCTATATTTGTATTAAAAATCGCAAAACCTATAGAAATGTTAAGTTATTTTTAGAATTTCTGTTAAACTATACAATTACATAACATTTTTCTCCGAATATAGTTCACTGTACATAAATCGAATAAATTATTTAATGTTAGAGCAAATACTATTTTTATCTGAATATTTTAGACTGTAGATTTGCTTTTGAATAAATAACATATCCTTATTCCGACGATTATTCAATAAATTTTAACTAAAACACTCGTTTTATTTATCAAATCCCTTGTGACGTTGTGTTAGTAAAGTGTGGCAGCTAATTGCGTCCCACTGCTGGGCACGGACTTCATGTGGGAGAGGTTTTTGTGTATAGACCCACCGTGCTGCTGCACTACGAGTTGATGGGCTACTAATACCTGATGTTGTGTAGGAACTATTGAGAAGTACATTACCTATTTAATGCCAGGGATTGTATTATGTTAGACAGCATCATGAATTACCTTAAATTGCTTCACGAATTGTCTTAGGATGCATCATGAATTTTTTAGAGTCCATCATGAATAATCTTAGACTACATCATGAATTATCTTAGTCAACATCACAAATTATCTTAGACTGAATCATGAATTATCTTTGACCCTGTCAGAAATTATCTTAGACAGCATCATAAATTATCTTAGACTGCGGCATTAATTATCTTAGACCCTATCAGGAATTATCTTAGACAGCATCATAAATTATCTTAGACTGTATCATTAATTATCTTAGACTGTATCATTAATTATCTTAGACCTTATCAGGAATTATTTTAGACAGCATCATAAATTATCTTAGACTGTATCATGAATTATCTTAGACCCTATCATGAATTATCTTAGACCCTATCAGGAATTATCTTAGACAGCATCACAAATTATCTTAGACTGTATCATGAATTATCTTAGAATCTATACGGAATTATCTTAGACTGTATCATGACTTATATCTTAGACCCTATCAGGAATTATTTTAGACAGCATCATAAATTATCTTAGACTGTATCAGGAATTATCTTTGATAGCTTACAAATTATCTTAGACTGTATCATGAATTGTCTTAGACTCTATCAGGAATTATCTTAGACAGCATCACAAATTATCTTAGACTGTATCATGACTTATATCTTAGACTCTATCAGGAATTATCTTACACAGCATCATGAATCATTGACAGTTCACTGCGTAAACATATTAGAAAACTTGTTGTATTTATATAAAAACATTGACTCTTTTAATATAAAGAGTGAATGTACATCATATAACTTACGAAACCAAAACAAACTTGTTATAAATTCTAGTGGGCTGCATAAGATTAACAACCCATTTAAGGGTAACTGTATACGTTTCTATAATAAACTCCCACAAGACGTTCTAAAGATGTCAATTAATAAATTCAAAGTCTTTGTTAAAAGAAAGTTGATAGAAAAATCGTATTATAAGTTGCAAGATTACCTAGACGATAGAAACNTTCACCGATTGACTAGATACAGAAAGTACTAAACTCATTTAATGTACCGTAGAACATCTACTACATACCGTTGCTTTAATACAACACTGACACAACACGAAATATGTTAATGTTACTATTATACCATAGACCAACTAACACACGAGAGAATGAAACATATTTGCGTGACATAAAAAAGGTTATAGCAAGTTCATCTTAAAAGATAGATACATACTCTCAAAGACTTTTATAAAGAACTTTTTAAAAGTAACAATTCTGTCATACATGATTTTTTCGTAACATTAACAGTTTACATAGTGTATGCTACAGAAGCTTTCCCTCATTTTTGTAACATTTTTCATTTTTATTCCGCTCCTATTGGATATAACGTGATGTTATGTAGCTTGAATTATTTGTTATTTAATGGGCTATTAAAAACTGAAAGAATTTTTCAATTCGAACCAGTAGTTTCTGAGAAAAGCGCGATTAAACAAACACATCAGTATAGATTGCTTACATTTTCCAGAAAAAAGGATTACATTTCAGATGTGCCATTGTTGAATTAAAACAGCAATATATTAACAGTATACATATTATAAGACAGTGATAGTTTAATGCTAAGTATACTTATTAAAAATCCACGACTACATATATATTTTGTGTGTACTTCGAAAGAAAAAATGGAATTTTCAATTTTTAGTTTAAAAATACAATAAATTACAATGTATTTTGTATATTTGAGCAGGAATTTATGGTGATTTATTAATACTGGATATATTTTTATAAAGTCACATTTTCGGACATATTTATATGTGCAAGGTGTTAGTAGACAGCTCCCGAAAACCAAAACAGACGATAGTACTAATGACACCTTTGATGAATGAGACGGAGAAAAAAAAACGATCCTGATTAAAAAAAAAAAACATATTTTATTACCATTATTTACGCTTCATCATGTTAGTTTAGCTAAATGATAGAATAGTTTCATAAAAAATACATGCTGCGGGCGCGCAGGCAGCTAGAGGTCATTGACCCGGGCTAGACGTCAGTAGTTTTTAATTTTGAATTTCAATGCTATTTTTTTTTAGTAATGATTTTTTGGGAACACTGATCTTCTCCATATTTTTATACGATGCTGAGGCGTGGACATTTCGAGAAATGGAAAGACAGAAAATAGATGCTCTAGAAATGTGGTGTTCGTATGAACGTCTCGATATTTCAAGAACTCGGCATCAAGCAGCGTCTATTTTCTGTAGTACAATCTCTCAACTTGACTTTCTTTGGACACGTCTCTCGGCGTAGCAATCAGTCCACCTTCGACAACGATGCGTTTAGGGAAAGGTGGAAGGCAACAGACCGCGTGGGAGGTCACCTACTCGATGGACCGACCAGATCGAGTGTGCTCTGTGAGGTTCGTTGAATGAATGCTGCAGGATGATCTCGAGCAGGGAAAAGTGGTGAGCCGTCATCATGCGTGACTTCATAACGATCACGACAGCTCTATCAAGAGCGTAACGGCTAAGAAGAAGAAGAATGTATTTTTTATTAAACATTCATTTCTTTCAGCGTAAATAATGCTAATAAAACGTTTTAAAAATATGATTTTCTTTAATCAGATTCGATCTTTTTCCCTCCCATCATCAAAGGTGTTATTAGTACTATAATATTTCTTGGTTTTCGGAAGTGGTCTCCCAACACCTTGTATTAAATCTAAAATCGGTCAAATCTAAATATATTCACGTGGATCCTTACATTAAAGTTTATAAATTGGCAAACAACTAAACACTATTCACTTTTAGATACAACTTTAAAATCGTATTGAACATGAATATCTCTTTGCAACTCAATTCACCCAAAAACGCTTTAGGACCGATACACACGGAGCATTTTCTACATTCTTTAAAATAATCAGATTTTTTTATTTATACACATTCTACCCAATTTATCTGTCTTAAGGTAAAATATATAATACTAGCCATTAACTGCGTTTTTCTCGACACCTTGAGGATATTGGGAAAACAGTATTTAGTAGTTAAAAGTATGAATATAAATTACAAGTAAATCAGGCCAATGGTTTTGAGGGTTTCTCAGGGTGTGATCGTTTTTCGCTTATTTATCTCCATTCCGATTGTGTATATTAAAAAAAACCTTAAATTAATTGCCAGCTCTAGGAATCCGGCTCTGAAACGTGGTTGCTGACTGTGGGCTTCATACGAAAGCTCAGAGTCACTCAGCGTGCGATGGAGAGGGCTATGCTCGGAGTTTCTCTACGCGATCAAATCAGAAATGAGGAGATCCGTAGCAGAACCAAAGTCACCGACATAGCCCTACGAATCGCGAACCTGAAGTGGCAATGGGCGGGGCACATATTCGGACGGACCGATGGACGTTGGGGCCCGAAGGTGCTGGAGTGGGGATCCCGCACCGGGCGGCGCAGTTTAGGTAGCCCCCCCACAAGGTGGACCGATGAAATTAAGAGGGTCGTCGGTAGCCGTTTGAGCCAGGCGACGCAAGATCGGGCCTTGTGGACATCATTAGGTGAGACCTATGTCCAGCAGTGGACGTCCATCGGTTGAAGCGATGATGACAGCGAAAATTAATTACATAGCTGGTCACATTTTATTACAATTTAAGTGAGCAGAGATCCAGTGCTGTATATGGGAATTGACATGTCATTCGAGATAGCCCTTAAAATAGTATTTTTCCTAACGAGCCTGAAGAAGAACCCCTTCATCAGCGAATATGCCTAATGCACTACAGTACCTCGGCAGCCTCATAAGAGTACGATATGCATCTTTATATTGAAAAATATGCTTTGAATAATATCAGTTAACTTCGGTTTGCCGTTAGCAAATCTACGTGTGATCATGTTGCTCTTTATAGGGCTCTTCGTTCACGCTCTATCTCAAGGTCACCTTCAAATCTTCACATAATGTCCCAGGTATTTAAATTGCTTCACCATTTGGATCTGTGTATCACCCAACCGAACTTCTGAAGTGTTGTCTAGACCATGTTCTGCCCTAAACACTAACAACTTCGTCTTGGCGAAATGATATTTCAATCCATGAGCAACTAAGAAGTACTATGTCATCAGTGTAGTTTAAGTTATTAACACAAACATGGCCAAGATACCAGCCGACTCTGACACTACTCAACTCTTCCCCTTCTTCAGTATAAGGAAACCCGTTCTATGTAAGCGTCTACGTTGCTACAGGAATAACTTTGTCAAATTTCAAGTTAATAGGCTCTTTAATTTCGAAGATTTCGTGAAATCAAAATATTCTTTAGTCAAGCAGACAAAAATCTACCAACGGTTCGGAAAGTTGATTCCGCTAAAAAGAAACCGACAAGAAACTCAGCGGTTACTCCTTTAAATATAGTATTGTGTGTTGTAATGTGTAATATTTTACCTCTGTGTGTAACTGGAATTAAGTCCAAACATTGTTATCCCTTAAATAATTTTGTAAAAGGATGTTTTTGTCATATTTCTTGCATTTAGTGTTAGACTATAGATAGTTGGGTGACAACAGTAATAGCTTTGAAATGTTGGGAGTTATTGAGCTACACTTAAAAATATCTAAAACATTATGCAACATTACGAAATTTATGCAATACGAGGTAATTTTAAAGAACGGTACACTTTTATGGGGCAGTCTTTCCAGCTGCCTTGTGGTGTAGTTGTTTTAAAGAGAATTAGTGCTAAATTCGGTACTCGACTGTTATTGTTGTGGGCTCTTCAAAACAGGAAGGAACCCTCGTAATAATAGATTTTATGACGCTTTTTTATATTATTCAGTCGTAAATTAGAATCAAAGTGTGGAGAAACATACTACTTACTTGAATATAGAACTTTTGCGTTTTAACTTCTCAATATATTAATTTATACGCAAAGTATTATTGTAAATGGCTCTATTTACTCTTGTATAATAAAAATATTGGCAGACTTTTGCTCTTAATATTGCAAATGTGTTAAAAACGTTTGTGAAACACTCGTTTTGTGTGCGAAAATGCTCAGTGTGTATACGCCCTTATGTCCTGGGTTGTTGGGGTCCTGGTAGTGTGTTTATACATCATTTAAGCCGCAGATCAGGTCAGCATGCTCGTATTGCTCAAGAGGAAGGGGTCCGAATGCCAGAGTGATTGAGTTTTGATATCTTCCACTGGATACGAGTCTGACTACTGTATCTTCACACGCGATGAAGCTTGGGCGATGAGCTGGAACACAAGATATAAGATATTCAGTTGAAAATTTTCGTCCATGTATTGCATGTTGCATTACAATGAGCCGTGGATTGGGGATTAAGTGGCCAATTCTAATTTGAACATCTAAACTAAGAGGAAACATTTGTGTTTTTGTATGTATGTTTGTAACGCTTCGAGACAAAAAGTACTGAACCGATATCAAATTTTTTATCACCATTAGAAAGCTGCATTGTTACTGAGTGACATATGTTATATTACTTTCTTAAAAAATAAAGGGATCCCTAATAAAACTGCATTAATGTAGTCAAGGTGTAAAAAAATCAGTCGCAAAAAATCTGTCATCGCGTGCCCTGCGAAAACTATTGAAGATATAAAAAAAATATTCTACAATATTATAGAACGTATTAATATCTACAAAAAAATCTATAAAACCATTTATCTAAATATTGTAGTTATGACACTACAACTACTTTTTCTACGTTTTAAAAATGAATAAAAGTGCCGTCAATAAACTAACCATATTATTCATATCTCTTTATTAATCCGTATCTTATAATATATTTTATCAAAGGCCGTTTCGATGCGTGTAAAATACTTTTTAAATTATTTAAATTGAACATTTCATTTAAAAGATATAACGAATTGCAAAACGTCACACTTTCCACGAGGTTGGAATCTACGCGGGTGAAACCGCAGGGCAAAACTAGTAATTAATGACTTTACACCAGCTTTAACATATCCAAGGCCAATATGGCGGCGATATCAGCGTTTTTACTTACATCGTGGTTTCAAAAAACCAATTCAATAACAAGGGATCGATAACTACGAGTAACAGTGTTTAATAAAAGCAAAAGTTAAGTTTAGAGAAACGAAAATAGGATATTGTTTGAGCAAAATGTAGAAAATATTCCTATATTTTATTATCCGCGGCTTTTTCAAAGCTTAATCTGATTGTGGATAAGAGGCTTACAGAAATCTAGTCGGCCTTTAAACTCTTTGACTATCGAAATAGAAATACAAATTGATTTCAGGGATTTTTCCAGCAAACTGAATACAAATTTTAATAGATAATCTCTACCTACACATACATACATAGCATCACGTCTCATTCCCATAGGGGTAGGCAGAGACAACGTCCTTCCACTTACAGTCCCAATACAGTCCACAGAACCCGGAGGGATTTGTCTGAACCGGAATCCCTCCCCAATACAGTAGTAGACAATTTAAGGGTTAGATACTTTTAGTGTGCAACTGGGCAGTCTTATTGCTCATTATCGATATCTTCCAGACAACCCTAGCCTTGACCTTAGAGATTCCGTCAAAGAAAGAAGAGAATTAGCATCCTTCCTTGCATATCTCCTTCGCTCCTTTCATTCTCATTAAACCTTTCATACAAGTTCGTCGGTTTAGAGTACTTTCATTTATCAGGTCGCCGGTCTTGTGCCAATGTTATGTTGGAGGCCCATCATATTTGAAGTTTATCGAAATAGTTCCCATTATACTTTATTTGAAATCAAATCAAATCAAAATATCTTTATTTAAGTAGGCATATTACAGCACTTTCGAATCGTCAAATTATATATTTTTTCTTCTCCTCCAGACTCTAATTCTAATGCACATCTGATGATGATACTCTAGAACGACTTAAAATCTAAAGTTACGAGGGTTCCTTCGCGCCCTGATCCAAGAAGAACCCACAACCAACTCAGTCGGGTATTTTTGTTACCATCATCATTACAATATCATACTAGTTTACTATATTTTAATTAAAATTAGAGCAATTCGTTCACTCCCAGGCGTTTCTATCGTCTAAATACTCTTGCAACTTATAATACGATTTTTCTATCAAATTTCTTTTAACAAAGACTTTGAATTTATTAATTGACATCTTTAGAACGTCTTGTGGGAGTTTATTATAGAAACGTATACAGTTACCCTTAAATGAGTTGTTAATCTTATGCAGCCTACTAGAATTTATAACAAGTTTGTTTTGGTTTCGTAAGTTATATGATGTACATTCACTCTTTTTATTAAAAGAGTCAATGTTTTTATGTACATACAACAAGTTTTCTAATATATATACGCAGTGAACTGTCATTATGTTAACTGCCTTGAATTTGTTTCTTAGCGACTCTCTTGGACCCATATTGTAAATCGCACGAACGGCCCTTTTCTGCAGCACAAATATGGCATCGCAATATTTATGCATTTATTTGAAGAATAATTTAATAAAAAGAAACAATTATCCATATTTTTTTTAGTAGACTTGTGGCGATGGAAAGTCTGCTAAATTAGACATATTTTCTTAGACTGAAATTTTTAAATTCGTTAAGTGGATAATAAAAAATAGGAATATTTTCTACGTTTTGCTCAAACAATATCTTAGTTTCGTTTCTCAAAACTTAACTTTTGCTTTTATTAAACACTGTTACTCGTAGTTATCGATCCCTTGTTATTGAATTGGTTTTTTGAAACCACGACGTAAGTAAAAGCGCTGATGTCGCCGCCATATTGGCCTTGGATATGTTAAAACTGGTGTAAAGTCATTAATTACTAGCTATGCCCTGCGGTTTCACCCGCGTAGATTCCAACCTCGTGGAAAGTGTGACGTTTTGCAATTCGTTATATCTTTTAAATTAAATGTTCAATTAAAATAATTTAAAAAGTATTTTACACCCATTGAAACGGCCTTTGATAAAATATATTATATGATACGGATTAATAAAGAGGTATGAACAATATGGTTTGATAATTGTCAGCACTTTTATTAACTTTGAAAATGTAAAAAAGTTGTTATATTGGCATAACTACAGTAGTTGGATAAATAGTGTCCTTGACTTTTTTGTAGATATTAATACGTTCTATAATATTGTAAAACATTTTTTTGTTCTATCATCAATAGTTTCCGCAGTTTACGCGATGACAGATTTTTGGTGACCAATTTTTTCACACCTATGGTTATAATCATGCATTTTTCACAGGGATCCCTATTTTTTTGGATAAAGTTTTATAGCCAATGTCGTTCAGTGAAAATGCAGCTTTCTAATGGTGAAAATATTATTCCAATCGGTCCAGTAGTTTTTGTGTGAAAACATTATCAACATACATACAAAAACAAGAATCGAAAGCATGAGCTTTTATAAATATCACCGACTTTTTTCGTGGTAACTTATCAAGTGGTTATAAACGTTTCTTCTACATCTTCATTATTATCTTGATTAGTTAATAAACACATGTTCTTGTGTGTTTTCCCATATCCCTTGGGAATATGGATATATCCGTACTTATTTATCGTCTATATTGCCAAAGGATTTTCTTAAATATCTTTCATGTTGAGAGATATATTGAAGACGGTTTTAAAGTCTACATCGGAGAATTTTAATTGCTGATCAGATCTCTTTGCTTGGCGATACATTTTTGCTGGAAGGATGGTAAATAGCCACGGCCGAACCCACCAGTCCAGACACAGACAAATTAGAAACTGCAATTCTCTAAATTTCTCTACTTCCAAAGCGAATACCACGGCGATTACTTCAATAATGAAATCTAAATGTTCAAAACATTATATATTAATAACCATAAGTTAACGAGGTAGTTAAATATTAAGTGTTCATCTAACCGCAGTTAATAAGGGACCCGTTTAACCTTGAACGAAGTTAACATTATATATTCTCTGTTTCATGTTTAACCTGAACACCCTAACTGTTATATATTCACAAGGACTTTGGTGTAAAGGTAAGGTAACTAGCAGCCTATTAACGTCCCACTGCTGGGCACAGGCCTCCTCATTCACAGGAGAGAGGGTTTTTAAACCAATGAGGCAGTTAAATATTGTGAAAGCAAACTGTACCTGTTCACGTAGACTGAGCAGTAACGCTGTTACTGTAGACACTTAAACACATAAAAAATTACAATTTTCAAAGTTTAACTTGTCGAAAATCAAACCTGGAACCTTAGGTGTATAATAAAGTTTATAACAGGATAAAGAATAACGCTGTTTTGCATACAATAGCTTGGTAAATAACACATATTGTTGTGTAATATGTAAAAGATAGAAATGATTACTTTGAGTTATCCTTTAGAGATAACTATATACTATTACAGACATTTTTACAGATTTTTTTATAAGCTACAATTCCGTAGTACATTAATTTGATCTATCTTGTAAGGTTTAGGCAGCCTTTACGATATACACTTTATAGTATAACCCGCCAGCCGGTATGGCCGCTATCTTTTTAAATCGCTTATATCTTCTAAATTATCCATTTTTTTGGAATACTCCTCAAGTCAGTTTTGATTTACATGAAATATGAAACATATGTAATATATTTAATTGAATCAGTAATAATACTGTAATGTATAAATTAGCTTGGTAAATAACACATTATTTTGTATCATGGAAAAGATAAAAATGGTTACTGTGGGTTATCCTCTAGAGATTAATATATACTATTGCAGTCATTTTTATAGATCTTTCTGTGATATACAATTTTTTAGTACATTAATTTGATCTATTTCGTAAGGTTTAGTCAGCGTTTGAGATTTAAGCGCACAAAAATTTGTTTATTATATCACATTACAAATCTTTGAATTTCTCAGTTTTTCTGTACTATAATATGTATGTATTACACTTATAAACCTTGCTCTTGAATCACTCTAACTATTAATGGAAACTGCATTTAAATCCGTTGGTTGGTTTAAAAGATCTAAGCGACGAAACAGCGGAAGCGACTTCATTTTATACTATGTATCTGTTCAATCGAACTCTAGACTACTGTAAGGGTCAAAAGAATCCCATTATTACGCCAACGTGAACTACAATCTCGCTATTTGTTAAATTTTTATATTTCGGTCTTAAAGTTTCATTAAAAAAGAATATTAATTAAAAACTCGACTGTTTTTCTTTATAACCTCACGGAGAAAATTGCAAGTTTCCAATTAAGCAAGAGAAAATTGATTCATAATTAACGACTCTGTCATCACTTTTAATGCAATTGCAAAACCGTGCATTTTATGTGCTGGTTTGTTCGCGATTAACTCAGAAACTATTGAACTGATTTTCATACAGTTTTCACCAATAGATAGAGTGGTTCTTGACAAAGGTTCAAGTATATATATTGTAAATATTTTGTGTAAATTAGATGAAATATAACGATTGATAGAAATGTCGCAAAAATTAAGCCATCTAGAAGATTCCATTGTAAAGGCTGCCTAAACCCTTTGAGATATAACAAATTCATGTATGGTAGTGTATTTCCTCTTTTATAGATCTAAAATAAAGTCTAGCACTACATATATCTATCTTTTAAGAATAACTTACTACATCCATTTTATTTTATAAGAAAATTGTAACGTACAACGCGGTTATTGGAAAATTATACAGACGGATATACTATCAATATTTATCAATTTAAATAGGTTTCTTTTAAAGCATTTCATGCACTTTATTATAACTATTTTCAATATATAATTTAAATGAGTTTTTCAGAAGATATTGGAATAATACTTTTAACGCGCGTAAACACCGAATTAAACACAAACGAATCCCTTTATCACTACAAATACTTCGTAGGACATTTTATTATGATCTGTTATACAAAATAATTTAAGTGGGCTTCTTGGGAGATATTAGAATAACGCTTAAGTTGCCCGTGTCAATTCCTGATGGCATAATACGGTAGTGCTGTCTTAACTCGGGCAATCAGAAATATTAGCACTTTCTTTTTAAGTCATAATGTGTATAATCTATTTAGCTTTTCGGTAACTATTCTAACAAAATTTGTATAAAAATAAGACCAGATTATAGTAAAAACAAAAAATAAAACAGTTCCAAAGTGACCGTTACTAAGAGATCGCGTCGCGTCGAAGGTTGTTAAGTTTTTTTGTGATATTTTATAAACTGTAAGCATTTATTAGTGATTATTTATGTTTTGTATTATATAAGTGATGTGAATAACAAAGTAAACCCTTGAGGTAAGTTTTAATTTTTAAGATATTAGTATATAAATACAAGACCGACCTTTTTACACTTTTCAAAGTTTAGCCCAAGGTAATGCTGTACTAGAGTCTTAATTTAATAAAAAAAAGATAACATTGTATAGTTTAACAAACATAAAACATAAAAATTATAACATTTGGTAGTCTTTCATGAAAATTTAAGTTCCAAGAGCCATCTTAGCGTTATTTGAGCCGCAGAGCAAGCGACTGTATTTCACTTAATTTACGTCGGACAGATAACTAATCAGTTTTTCCTTTGTTGCGACATTTTACTTGAAAAAAATCCTAATAAAATGTTTTTTTCAGATAAGCAAAGGGATAATCCAGTTCGGTTGGGCAGCGTTCGGGAAACTACGCCAGATATTTTCGTCCGATATCCCTCAGTGCCTGAAGACGAAGCTCTTCGAACAGTGCGTGTTGCCAGTGATGACCTACGGCTCCGAAACGTGGTCGCTGACTATGGGCCTCATTCGAAAGTTCAGAATCACTCAGCGTGCGATGGAGAGGACTATGCTCGGAGATTCTCTACGCGATCAAATCAGAAATGAGGAGATCCGTAGCAGAACCAAAGTCACCGACATAGCCCTACGAATCGCGAACCTGAAGTGTCAATGGGCGGGGCACATAGTCCGACGGACCGATGGACGTTGGCGCCCGAAGGTGCTGGAGTGGCGACCCCGCACCGGGCGGCACCGGTAGCCGCTGGAGCCAGGCGGCACAAGACCGGGCCTTGTGGACGTCATTACGTGAGACCGATGGACGTCCAGCAGTGGACGTCCATCGGTTGAAGCGACGACGAAAGGGATAATACTATCGAACTATGAGGAAAGGAATAGAGAGTACTTGTGTAACATCCCTCTCAACCCGCAGTGGAGCAGTTTGATGTGTTTATACTGTAAAAACCTTCTCTTTTATGAGTCAGGAGATCTGTGCCCAGCAGTGGGACGTTAATGGGCTGCTACCTGCCTTATTGTGACTTTTACACCACATAATTGAAATGAATTTCTTAGGAGATATAGAAATAATGCTTTAGGCGCGCTTTAAGTTAAATTTTTAAACATTGGGACGTAAGAAAATGTGATTTCCTAGATTTTCCATATAGGAATCGTAACTGGGATTTCTGTTATCTAACTATTAACTCTAACCTCTACCCTAGAAAGGCTTTTCATAATTTAATTATATAAATATGGAGAATATATTCAAATTGAATTAATTTAATGTTAATTTGGAGGTATCAAATAAGGCTTTAAAGGTATTAATATTCTATAGAGAAACCGACCTAGAATTGTATCAAATTAGTTGTATAGACACCTTTCTATACATTTCTATTTATAGTTTCTCAATTAAATATAGGAATAGTGTAATATATTTGTTATTTATGACGTACTAGCAATGCCCCGCGGTTTCACACGTTTTCTTAGATAGATAATTTTCAATTTGTTATATCTTTTGAATGGAATGTCCGATTTTGATAATTTAAAGAGCATTTTAAAGGCATTGAAACGGTCTTTAATAAAATATTATTTATAATATAAAGATTGATACAGACGTATGAATTATATGGATTGATTGTTGTCAGCACTTTTATTAACTTTTAAAATATAATAAAGTAGCTATAGTGGCATAAATACAGTAGATGGACATATGGTGTTGCAGACTTTTTTATAGATATTAATACGTTCTATAATATTGTAAAAAATTTTTTGTTCTATCATCAATAGTTTTAGCAGGGCAAGCGGTGACAGATTTTTTGTGAGTTATTTTTTCACACCTTGGGTTACATTAATGCATTTTTCTTAGGGATCTCTATTTTTTTGAGAAAGTAATATAGCCTATATCGTTAAGTGAAAATTGAGCTTTCCAATGGTGAAAAAATTTTAGAAATCGCTTCAGTAGTTTTTGTGTGAAAACGTTGCATATATATACATTCACTTGTATAATTCGTTCACGTTATGTTTTCAGTAAAAGCCTACATTTTGATATATTTTTTAGATATTGAAGATAAGCTTCGTTGGCAGAGATCCAGGATTCAAATTCCAGCATGGCAAATGTAGGATATGGCATTTTTTAGTATGTTTAGGTCAGAATTTGTGGGAGGCTTCGTGGGTAGGTAACATCTCAGTAATAAAGGCATGCCTTCGATACTATTGCATAGAATGGTAGATTACCTCTTACCAGATTAATAGGCTTTCATCCTAGACTGTATCATCACTTATCAAAAGGTCAGAATATATTTAAAAACTTCAACGAAGAGCCCTATTATATCTACGAAACCGTAATTTAAGAAACTAAAAGGAAACTTATGTCCCGCCAGCCGCCTTTTTTTATAACACTGATATCTTCTAAGATATCCAATTTAATGAAACACTGTTAAAGGCAGTTTTGATCTACATTAAATATACAACCTATGTAATATATTTAATTGGATCAGAAATAAGACTGTATTATATACATTAGCTTAATAAATAAGACATATTTTTTTGTTATGCATTAAAGATAAAAATGGTTACTGTCAGTTATCCTTTACAGATAAATATATACTATCATAGACTTTTTTTTAAATCTTTTTATGATACACAATTCCGTAGAATATTAATTTGATTTATCTCGTAAGGTGTGCGATATAAGCTTTATAGTACAACCCGCCAGACGCTGTGACCCGTCTTTTAAAATCACTGATATCTTCTAAGATATCCATTTTATTGAAATGGTGTTAAAAACAGTTTGATCTACATGAAATGTATAACGTATATAAGAGTATATTTAAAAGGATAGAAATAATACTATATTATATAAATAGCTTGGCAAATTACACATATTTTTCTGTAATTTATAAAAGACAAAAATGGTTATCGTGAGTTTTCCTTTAGAAATAAATATATATTCTTATGGTTTTTAATAGATATTTTTAAGATATACAATTCCGTAAAACATTAATTTAATCTATCTCATAAGGTTTAGACAGTATTTACGATTAAAGCGCACAATAATATGATTTTTCATCATTTTATAAATCTTTGATTTTTTCCGAATTTTCAATATAATAATATATATGTATAATACACTTAAACCTTCCTCTTAAATCACTCTATCTATTGCTCAAAACTGCATTAAAATCTAATAAATTGTTTAAAAGTTACAAGGGAATAGACTGCGGAAGTTATTTCATTCTATACTATGTATGCAACCACCCCAATTTCCATTATCAATTTATCTTCACGCCGGTTTCTTCCAAACACTAAATCTTTTACGATAAAATTTTATCACAAAAAGAAAAGCTTTTCCTTGGGAAATGATAACGGAACATATAAATAATTCAAGTTACATTTATTAACTAACAAGTGGATCGGCAGTTGTTATAGGAGTAAAATAAATGAAAATACTCTTTATTAAATTGGGTTCAATAAATTTTTTTTGAATCGTCATTATTCTGTCCGGTGGTCACGAATTTACTACAGATTTGCAAAGTTTCTATTGAGAAAAAACTCAACAGTTACTCTTTCAAACATACCCCGGCCCGCGCGGACGTTTTTGCGTCAATTGCCCCGCGGGTCGAATGACGCTAAAATAGCTCCTGAGACTTAAATGTTCATGAAAGACTACCAAATGTTATAATTTTTATGTTTGCTAATAGTTAAACAATACAATAATCTTTTGTTTATTAAATTAAGACTCTGGTGTAGCGTCACGTTGCGCTAAACTTTGAGATAGTGAAAAAAATAAAACTTTACTCAAAGGTTTTCATTGTTATTCGTATCACTAATATAATCAAAAATACAAATAGTCACTAATTAAAACACTGAGATTATAAACGCGACCTTTGACACTACAACGCATCGGTTAGTATCGGTCACTTTGTAAGTTATTTATTTTTTGTTTTATCTATTGTCTGATGTTATCTCTACGCATATTTTGTTACGACATTTACCGTGAAGCGAAATAGATACTACACATTATGACTTAAAAATGAAGAGATGGTTATATTTCTGATTGCACGAGTTAAGACAGAACTATCGTATCATGTCAACCAGTATTTGATATGGGCAAGCTAGACTGCACTGAGCTGTTATGGCTTATTTTTTTATTGCTGATAGGTTAGTGCTTGATTGTAGTGATGATATATTCTTACATATTATAAAATAATGTTTTTGGACACGTCTAACTGTCTGTTTGTTTGCTATTGTCTTTAAAACGGAACTTTCTTGTTTTTATTAAGAAAGATTTATATACTACTGAAGGTTTTGTATAAATTAATTGAAATATATAATTGTTGGTATTGAATTGGAAGACGTGGTTCAGGAACTATTTGCCGGGCTGATTATGCTTAAGTGATAATGAAGTTTAAGATGGAAGCGCGATAACTTAGCAGGAGGTGGTTTACCCCTTACGGTTTCTATATAGCACGCAATGTTTATGCGTGAGGGCATGTCTTTGCTATTACATTTTAAAAGGAGTCAGCAAAATTTTAAATAAGTCTTGAATAGTTTTTAAAATCGTTGCTATTTTAATTGCGGACAGGTTAGTGCTTGACTGTGATCACACTTGATCTTAAGTGGTGATATAGTCTAACATAAAAGCGTGTTATCCTGGTAAGTGCTCTTGATAGACGGTACGGCTTTCTCCAGACAATTCCAGACACAGACAAAGCAATTTTCTGGATACGCCAAACTGGGGATCGAACCAGTGACCTCTGTTAGTAAAACGAGCACTACTGCATCAAATGTATATATCCTTTTCAATAAAACTAGTTTGGGGCACTACAGTTGATTAGTTTCAAAGTCATGTCACACGTCAGGGCAAGAACCCCTGACTTAATTGCTCACAGGAAATCATATTTTTTTTTCCCCTCATGGTATGTGATGATACAATCAAAAATGATAGGGCGCTAATCTGGTACGAGGTAATTTACCTCTTATGGTTTCCACTCAGAATACCGGTACACAAATCTCTTGGTAGGCGGTAGGTCTATGTTGGTAGGCTGGTAACTAGCCTAGTAGCTCTGCTAGCAAGAAGAGTACTCACACCACTGTACCAGCGAAGCTATACATTCGAAATTATTTAAAAGCAATATCATAAAATTAAAATGCTACTTTAATAAAGGTTTTTTAATGCGATGTACCTTCGTTGGAGTCCAGGCCGCATATGCTGTCGTATATCTCCATTTTGGTATGGTCGAGACCGCTCGCTCCCCCTATATCCACGTAGTCGACGAGGCCCCGCTTTGTGCACTGAACAAACAGATACATAATTAATTAACTGAAGCTCCGGCCAGTTTTGTTTTAGTTTAAAAGTTTAAAAAAGTTTCATCCATACCATTCAATATGTAAAGGAACGTTACAAAGCTTTTAATTTATATTTTAGAGGGGATTTTATACTTAAATCGTTAATTTTCAGATGTATATCATCTACTATTATATAATATACTAGCAATGCTATCGTAGATACCGATCTCGTGGCAGTGGAAAGTCTACGTCATTTACGTAGAACGTCCGACATTACTCGCGGTATGATATGGTTTGATTATTGTCTTCACTTTTATGAACTGTTAAAATGTATAAAGTGTAGTTATAGTAGCAAAACTAATGTAGTTGGACATGTGGTATTGGGTTTTTTATAGATACTAATGATAAGACCTCTAAATGTACCCAAGAAACCCCTTAGCCATACAAAAAAACCCTTTAACAGACCCCTAAATAAACATAGGGAATTCCTTTAGCCATAGAAACAATCCTTTTAACCAACACTTAAATGTGGTTAGGCTAGCCCTTAGCTATGTGAACAATCCCACCAATTAGGACCTAAATAAATCAAGAAAAATTCTTTATTCAAGTAGGCATATTACAGCACTTTTGAATCGTCAAATATTTTTTTTTCTTTTCCACACTCTAATTCTAATGCACATCTTATGATGATACTCCGGAACGACTTAAAATCTAAAGTTACGAGGGTTCCTTCGCACCCTGATCCGAGAAGAACCCACAACAAACTCAGTCGGGTATTTTTTTGTTACCATCACCATCATTATAAATTCATTCACTCCCACGCGTTTCTATCGTCTAAGTACTCTTGCAACTTATAATACGATTTTTCTATCAACTTTCTTTTAACAAAGACTTTGAATTTATTAATTGACATCTCTAAAACGTCTTGTGGGAGTTTATTATAGAAACGTATACAGTTACCCTTAAATGAGTTGTTAATTTTATGCAGCCTACTAGAATTTACAACAAGTTTGTTTTTGTTTCGTAAGTTATATGATATACATTCACTCTTTTTATTAAAAGAGTCAATGTTTTTGTGTACGTACAACAAGTTTTCTAATATGTATACGCAGTGAACTGTCATTATGTTAACTGCCTTGAATTTGTTTCTTAGCGACTCTCTTGGACCCATATTGTAAATCGCACGAACGGCCCTTTTCTGCAGCACAAATATTGCATCTATATCAGCAGCATTACCCCAAAGTAGAATACCGTATGACATAATGCTGTGAAAATAGCTGAAATATACCAGTCTGGCAGTATCAACATCTGTCAGACGACGAATTCTTTTAACTGCGTAAGCCGCAGAGCTGAGCCTGTTCGATAGACCACTTATATGGGGCCCCCACTGTAATTTGTTATCTAACGTAATGTCTAAGAAAACGGTATTGTCTATAAGGTCTAGTTCCTCATTATTAAGTTTAACAATGGTTTGCATTTGTTTAACATTAGTCAGACTACACTTAACACATTTTGTTTTATTTGCGTTGAGCAATAAATTATTAGCTTCAAACCATTGTACCACTTTATTGAGAGAGCTGTTTACGTCGTCATNAATGAGGAACAGAAATGGTCCCAATATGGAACCCTGTGGGACCCCGAGTTTTGTCACAGGCTCCGCAGAAAGCTTGCCATTAACACAGACCTTTTGCGTTTTATAGGTTAAATATGAACTCATCAGGTCTAAAGCTGTATCTACGAGGCCATAGTGTCGCAATTAGTTAGATAACCATATAGAAAGTAGATAACAATATAGTTAGATAACCCCTTAGCTATAGAAACAATGCCTGTAACCGACCTCTAAACGTACTTAAAGGACTCCTTAGCTATCGAAATAAAAAACACCGTGCAATGCTTCCTATCTCATTTATGTGCCTGCCCTCTTTTACTGTCGCTTTTTCGTTACATTGACTTGCTAAAAAAGTTTGTCATGCGTTTTGAAAGCTAAAAGTTTTATAAACACGTTTAATGTTTATAGATTAAGCGTGTTTATAAAACTTTTGGCATGGTTCCATTATATTGAATGACGTTGTGTAGGCCTTAGACTGTACTGTAATGCAGTATTAAGTGAGATCACAATCTAACATTAAACTGTATCCCATAAAAAATACAGTATATGGGTAGACGCCTTAAAAACGGTTATTTTTTAACCTTGACGCCTTAGGGCTTAATTCTTTTACGGAGTCTTGTTTGTACAACGCTGTGACAGACGGAAAAGCCGACACTATATCATAAAAAAGCATTTTTCAAGATACACATGTCAGCTTTGAGACAAAATATTGTATAATAAATGTATTTATTCTCTGAAAACGTGTGGACAAGTCTTAGACAGTTTTTTTTATTGTAATAAATACTTTTGTATCTCAATTTTGGTCGTTAGGTTGATTTTTTTTTGTTCCTAAAACGATAGCATTTGACTATTATGTATGATGATGATGATAATAAGATGGAAGCGTAGAAGCCTATTAATAAATAATTTAGTCCTTATAGTTTCTACATAGCACGTAATGTTTATTAAGTATATTGCGCTTTCGTAGATTTAGAAAAGGCTTATGATCGAGTGATGAGGAATGAGCTGTGTGGAGTAAGCGGTAATCTGATTCAAGCATTGAAGTCTCTCTATGAGGGTTCCAGTGCTTGTGTCAGAATTAACGGAGCGTACACGGAGTGGTTTCCTGTCGAAAGAGGTGTTCTACAGGGATGTGTTGCGTCACCATGGCTGTTCAACCTATTCATGGATAAATGTTTGACAGATTTAAAAGAAAGTATGTCTGGGTTAAGAATGAATGAATTACCCATTAAATGTTTACTTTACGCTGATGATCAAGTAATACTTGCGTCATCCGCTAATGAGCGACCGGAGATGCTAAATATTGTGAATGAAGCTTTAAAAGTGAAAGGAATGAAAGTAAATGTAAACAAAACGAAAGTTAGGCTTTTTGAAATAGATGAATCTATGATTAATGGAAATATTTTGATTGTTGGGGAACAAGTGGACGAGGTGAAAGAATTTGTATTCTTGCTATCTAAATTTACAAAAATCGTCAATTTTAGGCTGTTGTTTCAATATCCTTACTAATATTAGAAATACGAGCGTAACTATGGCTCCTTTAAAATGTAATATTCGAATAATGCAATTCTCTTTCCAGATGGTACGTCTTTCGGCACTTCGGTTGATTAGTTTCAAAGTAATATAACACGTCAGAGGGCCCTGGATTCAATTACTCAAAGGAAATCACATTTCTGATAATCTTCAGACGTGTCTAGTAACCATAATAAATAAAAATTTTAACAAAAAAGGCGGTTTTTTTTAATAAAATTTTTATTTCTTTGAGTTTTAGTGAATCTGAAGTAAACTAACAAATTTGTCTAATAATATCCACACCTAAAAACGTATTTCTCGTATGAGAAAACACCGTTTAAATGAAACAACTTTACAAAGTTATATTTACATTGATATCGCCACACCCGGGATCGAACGCGCAACCTTATACGTTACAGATCGGTTATTTTGTCACCCCGCTATCACCAGTCTTTTATATGGTAATCAAGCACAACACTGACCAGCAAAAGTTTCCCCTCCCCCTCCACTACCACCTACTACTCTACTACCTGACTCTAGGACTCTACAACCACCGCTCCACAAATAATTTCAACCTTTCAAATATTGCAATGCAGCAACAAACGTAAGCTCATTGCTATTTGGTTACAGACAGTTATATTTTCTGCCACAAACCGCACCCTTACTGTAAGCCGTTGAGGAGATCCATTGATCTTCATATTTAACTACGACTAGCACTTGACCATACCGAAGTTACAGTAGGCAACTCAAATATCTGGATAGCTTATAGAAGATTTTGCCGAGTATCGTTCATTTGCTCCTAAGAATTGAAGAGTTCCGTCACTTTGTCATGGATTCCATCATCAGAATATAACCAAACTATCACAAAACAACCCTTGAAGTATGTCCTTTCCAATAAAAAAGAATCAATGAAATCGATTGGCGTGATCTAGAGTTATTCGTCCATTTGTCGTACACGTGCTTAATGCAAATTTAAGACTTATCCGGTTTTCTCATGGAAGCCATCATCAGAACTGGATTAAAAAAAAAATGGGACATTATGACGGGCACCAACATTCACATAATAAAAGTCATAAAGATCAGTCTACCCAGTCCGAAGATATGAAGTAACAAACATAAAAAAATATATAGACTAATTGATAACCTCCTCCTTTTTTTGAAAGCCTGACAAGCACAAAATATCCTTTCCGGTTCTGTGTAGAAACTTACAGATAAATTACGTCTTCCCCGATTCCCAGTGCTTCTTAGACTATATCATCACTTGCTTAGGTAATATTATATTAAAGAGTTAGCCTTGCATCAAAGAAATAAACACTTAAAGGGATTACTCTTAATACTTTCCCTTCGCTATGAAGAAAGTATTAAAATCTCTCCTTCAAAGAGAATTTAAAGCTTACGTCTTAATATCTATTTATAAAGTAAAAGGAAAACCTTTAGGAAATGTTATTAAAGATTTTGAACACTGGAAATAAAATGTCGATTAAACATTATTAAAGATTCACAAAAAAGCTTCCTGTTCTACACGGTATCATCTGCTTAGTTCTCGATTCCATGGGAATATAAGGAAACCCGTTATTAGTGAGCTTTTACGTCGCAAAATGAATATGTATTGGCAGTTTTCCCCGTACTATTTCAGTCACTTTTGGAGTTCCACAAGGATCACGTTTGGGACCACTACTCTTTTTAATGTTCATAAATGGCATAGTTCTTTATGCAGATGATTTAAAAATATTTAGTAATAATTATAATGTAGATGACTGCGTGATGCTTCTGCTGCTTTTGTTAAGCTTCAGTGCACTCAGAATGATATTATTTTAAACGTTGGTAAAAGTAATACTTAACTTAAAAGACGTAAAAAGTTAAATTTGACTTCTCGGTTTTTAATTCTAAACTAATTCATAAGTCTTGGGCTAAAAATTTTGGGATTACATTTGATTCAACTATAACATTTAGAGATCACATAAATAATGTTATCAGAAAATCAAATCAAATGGTGGGTTTCGCATTCAGATTGCACTTGTACAAAAGTCTTGTCAATCAAAAATCAATATTGAGTTTTCTATTAAGATTTGCCCAAAGTGGGGAAGTTGGCAGTGTAATCGACTCCTGTGCCTCGGAGAGCACGTTAAGCCGTCGGTCCTGCGACTGATCTCTCTCTGGTCGTGTCGGATTCCCGTCACATCGGACTATGAGAGTGAAGGAATAGAGGGTGCACTTGTGTACTAAGCCTGCCAACCCGCAGTACAGCAGCGTGGTGGGTCTATGCTCTAAAACCCTCGCTCCTCGGAGTGAGGAGGCCTGTGCGCAGCAGTGGGACGTTAATGAGCTGCTACTTACTTTTTTTTACAAAAGTCTTGTGCGTATCTTGAATATGCCACTAATTTAACAAATTTATCACTTCTTTTTTTATTTCTCTCTTTTTTAAATGGTCAATTTACATTTTAACTGTTTTTCTTAGTTTATAATTAATTAGTTATATTATGTTTATGTATATTGTTGGCTTAACTAATAATTGAAATTAAATAAAAAGTTCTTGAAACGGATACATTGTTCCAGTTTTAGCAACATTTCAGGTTTGAATTTATCCATTCAAACCAGTAGTTCCTGAGATAAGAGCAAAGAAACAAATACACTCACCAGCTTTTTAATATAAATGTAGATAAGCTGATATGCGCAACTTCGTTTGCATCTCATAAGAGACAGAAAGAACAAATTTGCTTTGCATAAATAAGGTTATATAGTAAGTCATCCTTAAAAAAAAGACATATGGTGTAGTGGAGTTTTTTTTAGAATTTTTAAAGGACAACAATTCTGCCATACATCATTTTTGCGAAACTTCAACCGTTTCCGCAGCGGAAGCTCTCAAAAGGAAAGCTTTCTACAGCTTTCCTCGATAAATATGCTATCCATCACATAAAATAATTGATCCATTAAAAACTGTAGTTCTTAAGATTAGAAATTTCAAACAAACAAATATACTCCTAAGCTTTATAATATGTTTTTTTCATATGTAAATTACATTATCCTCCTTATCCTTATGATAAAATAAACCATGCATATAAATGTTATATAAATAATTCAATATAAACAGGGAAATATGTAATAATATTATTTATATGACATAGGTTTCTTCTTAGATTGATATATCAGATAAACTATTAACACCAAAAAATCCTTTTTGTCAGTCTCCTTTCATTCATTCTCTCTACACGCCCAAACCATCTAAGCATACCTTTCTCAATTTTAGTCACTACGTCTTCTTTTATACCACAACGTTCTCTTATCACACTATTTCTTACTCTGTCACTCAGTTTTCATCCACTCATGCTTCTCAACGCTCTCATCTCTACCGCATTTATTTTACTTTTGTGATTCCTCTGCCATACCCAACTTTCACTACCATACATGAGTATTGGCACCAACACTACGGCATGCACAGCCTGTCTGGCCCTTTAAGACACCATCTGGTTATTCATAAAGGCGTGCAGAGCACCATTTACCATATTCCCTGCATTTACTCTCTTTTCAATATCGCTTTCACATGTTCCATCTTTTGTAAAAGTAGTTGTAGTTGGAGATATGGCATCCTGGACTTTTTTTGTATATATTAATACCTTCTATAATATTGTAGAATATTTTTTTGTTCTACCATCAATAGTTTCCCCAGCGTACGCGATGACAGATTTTATGTAACGAATTTTTTCACACCTTGAGTTGTATTAATGCGTTTTTCTTAGGGATCCCCATTTTTTTTGAAAAGTAATATTGCCTATTTTACTCAGTGAAAATGCAGCTTTCTAATAACAATACATACATATGTCCTTTTTATAGTATTAGTTTAGAAAAACTTTAGCAGTTACACGAAACGATAGACAATTTTTATTTCATCATTGAAATATCAATTTTAAAAAGTCAAATTTTTAATTTAAGTATAAGAAAATATCGTATTTGCACCACAGGAGAAAAATAGGGTATTCTCATAAAACTACACGGTCGAGAACGTCGTATTTCTCTCCCTAGATGTGTACTATACTGATTATAAGTTAAAATATATTAGATACTTTACCATACTCACACGATGAATTGTCCCTGTTTCTATATCAAGTACTGAGCCTCTTTTAATAGTCTGTCCAACGTTGAGATCCAGTACACGAACTGTTGCTGGAGACACAGCTATGAGTGAGCAGTTCCCTTTGGCCCCGTGGTTCCGTAGTGTGTACACCCCTTCAGCACCAAACAGCATTAAATTGCAAGCTGATAACAAAAGATTTTATAGTTGAAATCACTGAAAATCTAAAAACAACCGTAAAAATGTTAACACGTTTTTGTTAGATTACATTTAGTCCGGCTGCATTTATTATTAGCCTCCGTAACTTGCCAGCGCTTTTAAACAGATATAAACGTTTTTGCGTCAATTGCCCTGCGGGTCGAATGACGCTATCAAATGTTATGATTTTTATATTTGTTAGTAGTTAAACTATACAATGTAAACTAAACTTTGAGACAGTGAAAAAAGTCCGTCTTGTATTTATAGGCTCATATCTTAAAAATTAAAGCTTATCTTAAGGGTTTTCAATGTTATTCATATCACTTATATAATCAAAAACATAACTAATCACTAATAAACACGGTTTATAAAATACCACAAAAAAACTAAACGAACTTCAACGCGACGCGATCCGTTAGTAACGGTCACTTTGTATTGATTTATTTCTTGTTTTTTCTATTGTCTGGTGTTATCTCTACGCGTATTTTGTTACGGCAGTTACCGAGAAGCGAAATATATAATACACATTATGATTTAAAAAGAAAGAGATGCTAATATTTCTGATTGCCCGAGTTGAGACAGAACTATCGTGTCATGTCACGGGCAATCTGATTATATTGGTTCTGAAGCGATAAGAAATTTTCTGGGTAGGCTAATATTTCATATAAATACCAGACAAGATACAACAATGTAACAATACACTTCCAATAATATAATATCATAATGGAAATGATCGTAACACATAAACTGAAAAGGATCTCTTCCAATAACATTCTATATTTGTATATTTGTGTTAGATATTGCTTTTGTCATATTAATACTGTTCAGTATTTGTGTTTAGTTATATGCTATCTAAACTAATATTATAAAGCGGAAATATTTGTGCTTTTGTAACGTATGTTTGTAACGTTTTCACAAAAAAAACTACTGGACGGATTTCGAAAACTTTATCACCATTAGAAAGCTGCTTTTTCACTGAGTGACATATGCTATATCACTTTCTAAAAAAAATAGGGATCCCTAATAAAAATGCACTAATGTAACACATGGTGTAGAAAAAATATTCACAATAAAATCTGTCATCGCATGCTCTGTGGAAACTATTAAAGATAGAATAAAAGAATGTTTCACAATATTATAGATCGTTTTAATACCTACAAAAAAGTCTTAGTTCCCATATTCCTAACTACTGTAGTTATGCCACTATACCTACTTTTTTGCATTTTAAAAATTAATAAACTGTCGACAATAATCAAACCATGTTATTCATATATCTGTATTAATCCCTATCCTAGTAAATATATTTTACTAAAGATAGTCTCAATACCTGTAAATGATTCCAATGATTAAAATAGGACAACCTATTCAAAAGATATAACGAATTTGAGAAAATAAGTCCGAATTAGTAAACTTCCCACTGCCACGAGATCGGTATGAGTGAAACCGCGGATCATTGCTAGTCTGTTATATTATTTAATCAAAATTTTATGTATTTTGATCATCATATTTAACTACGACAATCACTTGGCCATACCGAAGTTACGATAGGTGACTCAAATATCCATATAGCCTATAAAAGATTCAGCCGAATATTGTTAATTTGCTCCTGAGAATTGAAGAGTTCCGTTATTTTGTCATGGATCCCATGATCAAAACCTAACCAAACTATCATCAAACAATTTTTGAAGTATATCCTTTTCAATAAAACACGAATCATAGAAATCGATTAGCGTGAACTTGAGTAATTCGTCCATTTGTCGCGCAGATACTTTTATATGGTTTTCTCATGGATGCCATCATCAGAGCAGAACGAAAAGAAAATGGGAACCTATAACAAGCACCAGCTTTCATATAAAAAAAGAATAATTGTAATCGGTTCACCCAGTTGTAAGATATAAAGTAACAAGCATTAAATTTCACTGCAAAAATCTTGCAGTAAAACTCCTAAGTAGAAAATTGATTTAAATTAGCAATAATGTATTCAAACTACTTTATTAGACTAGACTCTCCCATTTAATAGCTCAAAGTTTCAAACATAGCTGAGGAACCACAAGGGACGAATAAATTAACAGATGTTTTCAAACAAACTCTCTACCTCTTTAGTATCTGTTGAATATTTAATACTACGAGTATGATGATGTCTAAAAACCCTGATCTACTTAAAGTATACTAATTTAGGTAGTGTTTAAGGAGAGTCTATATAAATCCGTTGATAATAAACCTTTCACAAGTTTGGATAGCTGATTCCACTGAGAAGGAACCGGCAAGAAACTCAACGGTTACTCCTTTAAACATAGTTTTTTAGGTTACAATATGTTTAGCTTTCATGTGCAACTGGAATCAAGTCAAAACATCCTTGTCACTTAAATAATACATACATACATAGCATCACGCCTCATTACCATAGGGGTTGGCAGAGACAACATCCTTCCACTTGATCCTTGCATATCCCCTTCGTTTCTTTCATTTTCATTAAACCTTTCATAAAAGTTCGTCGGATTAAAGTACTCCTGACTTGGCCCCCATTAAAAATGTTCTGGATTTGATCCAGGAACGTTCGCCTTGGTCTTCCCCTTCCAACTTTCGCATTCACTCTTGACTCATAAGTCCTTTTTGTCAGTCTCCTTTCATTCTTTCTGTCTACATGCCCACACCATCCTATAAGTCTACCTATAAGTCTAGTCTATAGTATCATAAGTATACCTTTCTTAATTTTAGTCACTTCATCTTCTTTTAAACCACAACGTTCTCTTATCACACTATTTCTTACTCTGTCACTCAGTTTTAATCCACTCATGCTTCTCAACGCTCTCATCTCTACTGCATTTATTTTACTTTTGTGATTCTTCTG
Source organism: Elymnias hypermnestra (assembly GCA_015832385.1). Taxonomy (NCBI): domain Eukaryota; kingdom Metazoa; phylum Arthropoda; class Insecta; order Lepidoptera; family Nymphalidae; genus Elymnias; species Elymnias hypermnestra. Next base: position 1,973,830 of record JACTOM010000103.1, read on the forward strand.
CCATACCCAACTTTCACTACCATACATGAGTGTTGGCACCAACACTCCTGCATGCACAGCCAGTCCGGCCCTTTGGGACACCATCTGGCTATTCATAAAGGCGCGTAGATCACCATTTACCATATTCCCTGCAATCACTCTCCTTTCAAGATCACATTCAAATGTTCCATTTTGTTTTGTAAATTTAGATTCCAAGTATACAAATTCTTTCACCTCTTCCACTTGATCCCCATCTATCAAAATATTGCCATTCATATAAATAATCTTCAACATTATAATATGCTTTTTGTAATAGGACGTTTTTAATAGGAGGCAAACCCAAAAGTGTACCTTCTTCACTCTAAAATATGGCATTACAAGTTTGTTATTATTTCTTGTATTAAAATTGCTCCTCTTGCTGTGTAAATAATTATAAATATATTGCGACGGTGCAGTGAGAATTGAAAATTCTTTGAATTTATCTTTGCAAGAAGCACAAGCTCCTAATTGATATATGGCACATACTCGTATTGTTCTTTTTTGTAATATAAACACTGTTTCAACATCCACTTAAGATATATTGCTATGAAAATAAGCGAAATACACCATTTTAGCAGTTTCAACATCAGTGTATTGCCTCACCTTCCTAACAGCAAATGCAGCTGAACTAAGTTTGGCTGCCAAAGTCTTAATATGGGCACCACACTGAAGTCCAGAGCCTAAGGTTATTCCTTATTATACTGTAGATTAAACTTTCTTTAATGGACTATCATCTATTTGGATATTTTTACAGACTTCTTTTGCATTTGGCAAAGTGAATTCAACATGCAAAGTCTTTGCCTCGTTTAATATTAAATAACAAGGATTAACTCAATAAGCGACTCAAGTAACATTATATCTTTACAAAATTATAAAAACTTACGCCTTGCATTTCTCAGATGTCGTATAGTTATAGAAAATCCTTTTCCACGTGCTGGTACTCTGTATTGTATGAGGGCAGCGTTTTGTCTGGAGACTAGCTTTCGTTGAGGTTTCTGGTCACAGGATTCGATGACCCTGTCATCATCCCAGGAGTCAGCTGGCCAGACTTGTCCGTTCAGTTCCCATCCATCCACCCACTAAAAAACAAAATTATTACAGTGTTTGATTGCGGTAAACTCTACTACTCTATCAAATTTTATTTGACGTATGATGGAAGCTCCTCATTGTGCTTTTTGGTTAAGTAATACATGGTAAGGAAGCCTTCATATCCTGGGATTAATTCTGGGGTATGTGTAGCTTGCCAACTCACAGTAGGGCAACCAGGTGAGTCTATACTCTATAAAGGCTTTCTCCTATGAGTGACGAGGCTTTTATCCATCAGTACGATGTCAATAGCCAACTACTTACTTACTTTTATTTAAGAAACAGATTAAACATGAGTTCTACTGTCCATGAATTACATAAACATCAGATATCTTGGCTGACACCCACACCAAATAAAATACCAATTGTATAAATTATAATAAACAACTTAACAAAGTAAATTACCCCCCCCCCCCCCTCAACCTTAAGTGAAGATTTAAATGCAGCAACAAACGTAAGCTTAATGCCATTTGATTACACACAGTTAGATATTCTTCCAGAAACCGCACTCTTACTGTAAGTCGTTGAGGAGTTCCGTTTATCATCATATTTAACTACGAAAATTACTTGCTCTATATCCATGTTACAGTAAGTGATTCAAATATCCGAATAGCCTGCAAAAGATTCTGCCGAGTATCGTGAATTTGCTCCTAAGAATTGAAGAGTTCCGTTACTTTGTCATAGATTTCATAATCAAAACCTAATCAAACTATCAACAAACAACCCTTGAAGTACATCCTTTCCAATGAAACACGAGACATCGGAATCGGTTGGCGTGATCTTAAGTTATTTGGACATTTGTCGAGTACATGTTTAATGCAAATTTAAGACTTGTACATTCTTATCATGGATTCCATCATCAGAACTTGACCAATAAAATGGAACGTCACTAAAATACATACATACATACATACATAGCATCACGCCTCATTCCCATAGGGGTAGGCAGAGACAACATCCTTCCACTTGCCACGATCCTTGCATATCTCCTTCGCTTCTTTCAATCTCATTAAATCTTTCATACAAGTTCGTCGGTTTAGAGTACTCTTGACCTGGCCGTTATTTAAAATGTCCTGGATTTGGTCCAGGAACGTTCGCCTCGGTCTTCCCCTTCCAACTTTCGCATTCACTCTTGACTCATAAATCCTTTTTGTCAGTCTCCTTTCATTCATTCTCTCTACATGCCCAAACCATCTAAGCATACCTTTTTCAATTTTAGTCACTACGTCTTCTTTTATACCACAACGTTCTCTTATCACACTATTTCTCACTCTGTCACTCAGTTTTAATCCACTCATGCTTCTCAACGCTCTCATCTCTACCGCATTTATTTTACTTTTGTGATTCTTCTGCCATACCCAACTTTCACTACCATACATAAGTGTTGGCACCAACACTCCAGCATGCACTGCCAGTCTAGCCCTTTGAGACACCATCTGGCTATTCATAAAAGCATGCAGAGCACCATTTACCATATTCCCTGCATTCACTCTCCTTTCGATATCACTTTCACATGTTCCATCTTTTGTAAATTTAGATCCCAAGTATACAAATTCTTTCACCTCTTCCACTTGTTCCCCATCTATCAAAATATTGCCATTCATCATAGATTCATCTCGTTCAAAAGCATAACTTCCGTTTTGTTTACATTCACTTTCATTCCTTTCCCTTTCAAAGCGTCACTAAAATCACCACCTTTTTTGAAGTCGGCTAAAAATGGTTATACCTTTATCTGTTATTGATTGTGTAGAATGCCCAAAACAGACACTAAAAAAGGCAAAAATGTCTTTTGGAACTTTCCACGATTAATTTTAAATTTAGCAAAGTATTCCTATTTGTAATGTAGACGACCACTAAGGACGGATTACCTTATATTGTCACGGGTCTAAACTATTATTGAAAAATAACCTCTTATTGAATCAATACTAGACACAGGTCTCCTAATCCATAGAAAAGAAGGAATCCATCACGACTGATAAATATTTGAATAATCATATCCCAAAATCTCGAGGAGAAAAGGTTTGTATGTTGTTTTAATAAAAAATTTAACCGCACCCTAAGATCCAAGTGTATATTTTTTACTATGATCACAGAAAAGTATTCTATCACAATTATACAATAAAAATACTACCTGAAACATAATTCATTGTCAAAATTTTTATTTCAACTTCTGCCTCCTGAAATAACACATTTCAATTACTTGTATTTAAGATTTTAGGAAGTGGAGAACTTTAGAATTATACAAAAACAAGAAGTGTCTTAGAAGTTAATTAATAGCTGGTGCTCTCGACTTCGTCTGTGAATAATTTGTTAACATATATCTCTAAAGTATTATGTACAGACAAGCATAATATACCCCAAACACATACTTATATATACGATTTTTATATATAGGAAACTTTGATACATTTTTCTTAGAATACGAAAAGAAATTCGATAGGAATTCTGCGCTTGGTTTAGAATTCTTTGATTTCTTTAAAATTGTTTGGTATGGAATTCTTCGCTTGGCTTAGTATTATTTGCTTGGCATGGAGTTCTTTGTCTGGCTTAGAATTCCTTGATTGGCATGGAATTCCTTACTTGACGGAATTCTTTGCTTGGTATGGAATTTTTTGCTGGGCATGGAATTCTTCCCCTAGCTTAAAATTCTTTGCTTGGAGTGCAATTCTTTGATTTGTTTAAAACTCTTTGCCTGGCTTAGAATTCTTTGTTTACAGTGCAATAATACTTTGATGATAAATGAAAAAATACTTTGATTTGCTTAAAATTTCTTGTTTGGATTAAAACGCTTTAATTGGCATAGAATTCTTTGCTTGGGGGAATTTGCTTAGAATTATTTACTAGGCATAAAATTCTCGGTTTTCCATGAAATACTTTGATTTTCGTGAAAATATTAAGATTTTCATTTAATCAATTCACTGCTTTCCATAAAATCTTTTGATAGGCATGGAATTCTTTGCTTGGCATAGAATTCTTTGCTTGGCGTGAAATTCTTTGCTTGGCGTGCATTTCTTTGTTTTGCTTAGAATCTTTGAAAGTTAATTTTATTTAAAACTTTATTGCATACACCCAATAGAAAGAAAATAAAATTTATGTAATATAAAGAAAAACAGAAAATTAAGTAATAGAGTGCGCAAAGGCGACCTTATCGCTAAATTATTTTAATTTTAATTTCATAAATTCTTTGCTTTCCATAAAATCCTTTGATTGGCAAGGAATTCTTTACTTAGCATGGAATGGTTTGCTCAGTATGGAATTATTGCTAGGATTATAATTCTTTGCTGGGCTATGATTTTTTTGCTTGAATTGGAATTTTTTGCTTGATGTGGAATTATTTCGTTAGCTTGGAAGTCATTGCTTGTCGTGGGACTCTTTCTATGGCGTGGAAATCTTTGATTGTCATGGAATTCTTTGCTTGGTGTGGAATTATTTCGTTAGCTTGGAAACCCTTGCTTATCGTGGGACTATTTGTTTGGTGTAGAAATCTTTGATGGTCATATAATTCTTCTATTATAGTGGAATTCTTTGTTTGTCTTAGATTTATCTCGACAAAATCCTGCGAAGAAACACCAAGAGGAAAATTGTGTCTTATCAGATTAAGTCTGTTGAGTTAAATAGAAACACGTTTGCAATAAAGAAAAGACTTACAGCAACTAAGCCACCGTTGTCACAGGGTACATCCAGGTAGTTGAAAATAACCTGGATACGTTTGTCTGGTTCTGCTATCATGTATATACCGCATACTGTTGGTTCATCAGATGGTGATTTAAAGAATAGTTCTCCTTCCTCCGAAGTTACCAGGAAACAATCTGTAGACAAAACAAAATACAAAATGTTTTGTTTTTATATTTAGATTAGTGTTAATACGAGATATAATATATATCCAAATTTTTAAAAAGTTAGTCTCACTGCTGTATAAAATATACGCAAACCTCGATACTGTAATATGCACCTAATCTCGGTATTCTATTAAGAAAATTAAAGCATCGCTGCTATGTTAAGTATATAAAAGACTCGTTGCTGTATTAAGTATACGCTGGTATTGGTGCTGTATTAAATATAAAACAGGCTTGCTACTGTGTTAAGTACATTACAGTCTCGCTGCTGTATTAATTACATAACAAACTCGCTGCTGCGTTAAGTATATGAAAGACGCGTTGCAGCCTGTCTCGCTGCTACATAAACGACAGGATTGCTGCAGTGTTAAGTATACGACGGCCTCCATTGCTGTGTTAAGTATGTAACAGACTCGCTGCAGTGTTAAGTATATGACAGTTTCGTAGCTGTATTATCTATATGACAGGCTCGTTGCTGTATTAATCACATAACAGACTCGCCGCTATGTTAAGTATATAATAGACTCGTTACTGTTTTAATCATATATCGGCCTCGTTGCTATTTCAAGTATATGATAGTCTCGTAGCTGTATTAACTACTGCAGATGACCTCATTGCTGTGTTAAGTATATAAAAGACTTGCTGAAGTGTTAAGTATGCGACAGTCTCGCTGCTGCATTAAATACATAACAGACTCGCTGCTGTCTTAAATATATAATAGACTCGTTGCTATATTAAGTATATGATAGCCTCGCTGCCATATAAATAACAGGATTACTACTGTATTAAGTATATTACGATCTTATTGCTCTGTTAAGTGTATAACAGATTCACTGCTGTATTAATTATATGACAGTATCGCTGTTGCTTTAAATATATATAACAGAGTCACTGCTGTGTTAAGTTTATGATAGACTCGTTGCAGTCTTAATGATATAATAGCCCCAATTTTAAATTAGGTATATGAAAATCTCGCTGCAACATTAACAACAGGATTACTGCTGTATTAAGTATATAACAAACTCGCTGCATTGTTAAACATATAACAGACTCACTGCTGTGTAATGTACATGAGAGTCTCGTAGATGTATTAACTATATAACAGTCTCGCTGCTGTGCGAGTATTAGGTAAATCAGGCCTCGCTGCATTAATATATACATGACGGCCTCGGTGCTGTATTAAGTATGTATGTAGCAGTCTCTCTGCTGAATTAGCATTATGCTGATGATAATTTTGCTACAGCATAATGTACATTACTGCCTCGCTTCTGTGATAAGAACATACGAGTATATTCTTCGGTCTTGCTGCTGTATTAAGTATATAAAAGAAAAACATCTTCAATAGGTAATTGGTGTGGATTGAAGGATGATAACTCTCTCTCCTGTGATTAAAGAGACCAGCAGCCAAAAGACAAACATATGTTGTTAATTTTTATTATAAAATATATTACTATAATATAAATTTTCTTTTGTTACACCCTTTTGACTGTTGTTAACGTTAAACGAATGTTGGTTGTTTGTTTTATGTATTTGTTATATTTTAACATAACAAATAGACGTTGACAGGTTATTACGAATATGTTATAAGTATTTGTAATAATAGTAAAAAAGGATTACCTTCAATTGGATCGATTATTTTGTGTGATGGAATTGGATAACGACGAACTCTGGAGAACCATGACAGCAGTCTTTCAGGTCTTCTATGTTCTCGCCAACCCTAAAAATATGAACAATTTGAAACAAAATATTAATAAACAATTGTTATGGTACAACTTATACACTAGTCGACTAGCGCAACTTCACTTGCCTCACGTAAGAAAAAGAACGAATTTAAATACAGTAAAAGAGGTTATAGTGAGTTAACCTTAAAAGATAGACATATGTTGTCTTAGACTTTATTTTACAGTTTTAAAAGGGCTACAATTATGTTTTACTTGTTTTTTGCGAAACTTTAATCGTTTACACTACGCACACGTTGGAAGTTATCAAATAGTAAAAACGCAGACTTTCAAACATTCTTAACTGCTGCACCGCTTCTATATATTTTATCATGATGCTGTATAGCATATAGCCTTTCTCGATAAATGGGCTATCGAAAAATAAAATAAATTTTCATACGGATCAGTATTCCCTGAGATAAGCGCGTTCAAACGAACAAACCTTTCAGCTTTGTTATATCAATAAAGATTTCAACAGTGTCACTATCGCAGTGGTCCAAATCACTAAAGAGGATCCAGATTCGATTACCAGTAGGATATATTAAGGAAATTGAACTGTCTAACTTGTCTGTGTCTCGATTAGTGGGAGGCTTCGGTCTTTTCTCTTTCATGACTATTCTTATTGAAAAGGTTGTCAGTTAGAGATCGCTCTCAAGAGATAAGACCGCCCATTTCCTTGTAAATTACATATATTTCTTTTACTTTATCGTATATTTTTGTGCTGTAAACGAAATTGACACGTGAATACAGTATACTACAAACAAAATGAATATGGCTATTGTTATACTTCAGATTGAAATTATAACATTCGTTATATCTTTTGAATGGAAAGTCCGATTTCAATAATTTAAAAAGTATTTTACAGGTATTGAAACGGTCTTTAGTAAAACATTACCTTCATATTATAAAGAGGAAAGATTTGTATTTTTGTATGTATCGAATAAACTCAAACAGTACTGGACCGATTTTAATAATTCTTTATTCATTAGAAAGCTACATCATCATTGAGTAACATAGGCTATATTTAGTAGTAGATTACTATAGAAATCTTTAGAAATTCCTATTAAAACCAACAGAACTAATTCGACGAGAGAGGGGCAGTGCGGGAGAAGGGGGTGCACCATTATGAACTAGGTTACCTTACGCAGTGGACGCAAGCGACATTGAATATTTCGAGGTTTTTTTAACACATTTTTATTTACACTTAGTTTTAGTATTAGGAATCACACTTTTTCATAATATTTGTCAATTCATGATCGTTTTAATTATCATGCTTATAACTTAAATATTTGTACCTATTTATCTCAACCCGTGCGAAGCCGGGACGGGCCACTAGTTTATAATATAACGATTGATACAGATGTATGAATTATATGGGTTGATTATTGTCAGCACTTTTATTAACTTTTAAAGAGTAAGAAAGTAGCTATAGTGGCATAAATACAGCAGTTGGATTTGTAGTGTCCTAGACTTTTTTATAGATATTAATACGTTCTATAATATTGTAGAACATTTTTTTGTTCTATCATCAATAGTTTCCGCAGGGCACGCGATGACATATGTTTTGTGACAAATTTTTTCACACCTTGGGTTGTATTAATGCATTTTTCTTAGGGATCCCTATTTTTTTTGGGAAAGTACTATACCTTATATCACTCAGTGATAAAGTTACTTTCTAATAGTGAAGAAATTTTTGAACTTGGTCCAGTAGTTTTTGTGTGAAAACATTACAAACAAATGTTTCCTCTTTATAATATTAGTTTATATGTAGCCAGTTTATGATTCAAATCTAATCCTTTATAAACCAGTTTTCATGTAAATCCCATCTTGAAATCCAATTTAAAGTGTAAAGGAAAGTTATCAGTGACAAGATAATAGATCATTTCCCGCGAAGAAAATGAAATTGTTATAACACTTAACTGGATTGTCATAACTTGATAACTTTGTAAGTTAGTTATGTATAATATAGTTTATTTGATAAGATAGCTAAAAGTAAGTGAAAGATTAATTATGGTAGCTTTTTATATCTATGTTTTGCTTGACAATCGTTTTCTGGAGTCTCTCTATGAGGGTTCTAGTGCTTGTGTCAGAATAAACGAAAGAGGTGTTCGACAGGGATGTGTTGTGTCACCATGGCTGTTCAACCTATTCATAACTGTTTGACAGATTTAAAAGAAAGTATGTATGGGTTAAGACTGAATGAATTACTCATCAAATATTTACTCTACGCTGATGATCAAGTAATACATGCATCATCTGCTAATGAGCTACAGGAGATGGTAAATATTATGAATGAAGCTTTGAAAGGGAAAGGAATGAAAGGGAATGTAAACAAAACGAAAGTTATGCTTTTTGAAAGAGATGAATCTATGATGAGTGGCAATATTTTGATAGAAGGGGAACAAGTGGAAGAGGTGAAAGAATTTGTATACTTGGGATCTAAATTTACAAAAGATGGAACATGTGAAAGTGATATTGAAAGCAGAGTGAATGCAGGGAATATAGTAAATGGTGCTCTGCTTCCTTTTATGAATGTTGGGCTGTGCATAGAGTAGTGTTGGTGCCAACACTTATGTATGGTAGTAAAAGTTGGGCATGGCAGAAGAATTATAAACGTATAATAAATGCGGTAGAGATGAGAGGGTTGAGAAGCATGAGTGACAAAGTAAGAACTAGTGTGATAAGAGTATAAAAGAAGATGTAGTGACTAAAGTTGAGAAAGGTATGCTTAGATGGTTTGAGCATGTACATATAATGAGTGAAAGGAGACTGACAAAAAGGATTTATGAGTCAAGAGTGAATGCGAAAGTTGGAAGGGGAAGACCAAGGCGAACGTTCATGGACCAAATCCAGGACATTTTAAACAAGGGCCAGGTCAAGAGTACTCTAAACCGACGAACTTATATGACAGGTTTAATGAGAATGAAAGAAGCGAAGGAGATATGCAAGAATCGTGACAAATGGAAAGACGTGGTCTCTGCTTATCCCTATGGGAATGAGGCGTGATGCTATGTATGTTCCATTTTAAACTGCATCATCACTTACTACCAAATGAGATAACATTCAAGCGCTAATCTATCAGGAATAAGTAAAATATACTTTAAAAAATATAAAATGATACTGTTATAAAAGCGTGGGGTGTTTTGGGAAATATTTTTCTCCTAACTCTGCATTTAACAATGAAATAAGTTACTTAGTGCTCTAGAATAGAGCGTGTTAAAAAGATAAAAACGTTAAATTACTGTTTTCATTAATTATCATAATTGTATTCACTGATTCTACCAAATATTTCGCTGACATACAACCGAACCATTAAATCGATGTATACATTTAAAATTCAAATGAGCAAAATATGGAGATTCGATAAAAAAATATTGGTATTTCGTTGGTTTGCTATTTCACATTGTTTTTTCAGTAAAAGTGAAAAAAATAATACGTGTCCTGTTCGTTTCTTATACATTTATATGAATTAGAGAGCAAGATAACCGTTTAAATGCCCAAACGGAAATTACAGTAAATTGCCCCTCCTACGCACGGACGTTTTTGTGAGTGGCTTTTGGCACTTAAATGTTCATGAAAGACTACCAAATGTTATGATTTTTATGTTTGCTAATAGTTAAACTATGCAATATTATCTTTTGTTTATTAAATTAAGACTCTGGTGTACCGTAATATTGCGCAAAACTTTGAGATAGTGAAATAAGTCCGTCTTGTATTTATAGACTCATATCTTAAATGTTAAAACTTACCTCAAGGGTTTTCATTGTTTATTCACATCACTTATATAATTAAAAACATTAATAATCACTAATAAACATTCACAGTTTATAAAAAACCACAAAAAACTTAATGAGCTTCGACGCGACAAACGCACCGTTACTAACGGTCAGTTTGTAACTGATTTATTTCTTGTTTTTTCTATTGTCTGCTCTTACAAATATTGTGTTACGGCAGTTACCGAGAAGCAAAATAGCTAATACACATTATGACTTAAAAAGAAAGAGATGCTTATAGTGCATTGTGAGGTAGAGTTATTCATATAAGTAAAACAATAACAATCGCACAGCATTTCAACATAGGTATAAAAGCTCTGCAACCCCCAAAACCCCCTAAAAAGGCGAAACAGCTTATTTTTCTCCAAAAATGACTTAGTCTTCTTCCGATTTCACTGCCTTCTAAATTATTTTAGCGACAAAAAAGAGCTTACTGTCAGATTTAAGGTTTGGGCTACCTAAACTATATTTTGTGTATTTACCTGAGAAATAAAGATCATAATTAATATATTTTATAAAATTTGGTGCTTAGAATATTAGCAAATATTTTAAAGCACAATAAATTCTGGTTTTACACAAAAACAGTCGATTTTTCTACACTAATATGAAAACTTTAGTACTCCTTTCAAAAAACTCATATGACACGTAGTAAAACATATTTGCTAATAGCTTTTGTTAGGCGTTACTTTAAATTAATTAATTGGCCCTCATTGTTCTAGTGGTTAGCATGTTCAACTACAGACATGAGGTCCTGGGTTCGAGTGGCGGGTCGGGCCAATTCAAAAATCAATATTGAGTTTTCTATCAAGATTTTCTCAATATTTGCCCGAAGTTGGGAAATTGGCGGTGTTATCCACCCCCGTGCCTCGGAGAGCACGCAAAGCCGACGGTCCTGCGCCTGATCTCTCTCCGCTATTGTCGGATTCCAGTCACATCGGACTATGAGAGTGAAGGAATAGAGTGCACTTGTGTACTATGCCTGCCAATCCGCAGTGGACCAGCGTGGTGGGTCTATGCTTTACAAACCCTCTCTCTCCTATGAGTGACTTAAAAGCTTTCTATCTTTCTGAAATTTAGAAAATTACTATGAATCTCGTTTTATCTATACTATTATAAAAAAGGTTAGACATCCTTTCAAAAAAACTGGTATCACACATACAAAAATATATTTGCTAATAACTTCTGTCAGGCGTTACCTTAAATTAATTAAGGAAATCGACAAAACTTTATGTTTTTATCATTATAAAGCTCTCTGTCTTTCTGAATCTTAGACAATTACTATGAATTTAGTTTTATCTTTACTAATATGAAAACTTTAGTGCGCCTTTAAAAAAAGTCATATCACACGCACAAAAATACATTTGCTAATAATTTTTGTCAGGCGCTATGTTAAATCGATTACGGAAATCGACGAAAGTATATATTTATTGCATTATAAAGCTCTCTATTCTACAATTTTTTTAATAATTACTATAGATGTCGTTTTTATTAATGTAGAAAAGAAATATAAATTTAAATTTAAAGAAATAACTCGCAAATTTGTATACGTTTTCTATTCGAGACGTGTTGATATATTTCTACGTTTTATTTAATGAAATGTAAAGATATATGAACATTGTCTTTTAAATAATAGACTACAATCAATTGATGCAAGATAATACCTTCATCCTTCGTATACACTATACATATATGAGTAATGTGGCTTTCAACTAAATTGAAATTAAAGCCATAAAGCGGGATAAGCCAATAACGGATTACGAGTGTTACCATTGGGTTTAAAGTTTTACCTTAAGGTTACACATTTATTATTTTCATAAGCAATATAAAAGGAAATATAATAATGAAAAGATTTCTTAATGTAGAAGGCTTTAAAGAGTTCTTTGAGGTTAATAATGCAATAAGACGTTGGGTCACCTATATTGCAAATGTAAATTAAAAATAAAAGGGGAACTAATATTGCCCTGAGGTATGCCAATAATAATATTAGAATATAAAGGAAATTATTTATACATACATACATAGCATCACGCCTCATTCCCATAGGGGTAGGCAGAGACAATATCCTTCCACTTGCCACGATCCTTGCATATCTCCTTCGCTTCTTTCATTCTCATTAAACCTTTCATACAAGTTCGTCGGTTTAGAGTACTCTTGACCTGGCCGTTATTTAAAATGTCCTGGATTTGGTCCAGGAACGTTCGCCTCGGTCTTCCCCTTCCAACTTTCGCATTCACTCTTGACTCATAAATCCTTTTTGTCAGTCTCCTTTCATTCATTCTCTCTACATGCCCAAACCATCTAAGCATACCTTTTTCAATTTTAGTCACTACGTCTTCTTTTATACCACAACGTTCTCTTATCACACTATTTCTCACTCTGTCACTCAGTTTTAATCCACTCATGCTTCTCAACGCTCTCATCTCTACCGCATTTATTTTACTTTTGTGATTCTTCTGCCATACCCAACTTTCACTACCATACATAAGTGTTGGCATCAACACTCTTGCATGCACAGCCAGTCTAGTCCTTTGAGACACCATCTGGTTATTCATAAAGGCGCGCAGGGCACCATTTACCATATTCCCTGCATTCACTCTCTTTTCAATATCACTTTCACATGATCCATGTAAAGAATGTTCTATGTAGAGAAATAGATTAGTATTTTTAGGAAACTTGCGTTTGTAATTGCTTTAACGCCGACTTCATAATTAATAACTCCAATAATCACTATTGCAGTTATTATTTATGAAGCAGGGAGTTTTCCAAGGCGGGATATTAGGTTTGCCGACTGAGTCTTGATTCAAGCTTGGAAGGAGGATCTCGAGTCTCACAGTGCGGGTGTGGTCACAGTGGAAGCGATTCGTCCTCGCCTCGATGTATGGATGGCGGCATGGATTACTTACCTTTAGGCTGGTGCAAGTACTGACCGGACACGGATGTTTCGGAAAGTACTTGCATCGGATAGTGCGGCGTGAAGAGTCTCCTATCTGGCATCAGTGTAGTGCGCCTGTCAATATGGCAGCCCACACTGAGGCAGAATGTCCGGTTTGGGGACCACACCGACATCCTCTGGTGTCCCTCATCGGAGCAGATCTCTCACTGCCAAGTATAGTGGGCGTCATGCTTGACAGTGAGATAGGATGGAATGCAGTTGCCTCTTTCTGCGAAGCTGTCATTTCTTTGAAGGAGGCAATGGAGCGAGTACGAGAAGCTGCCGCAGATGCTGCTCCCCTTCGGAGGAGGAGGCTGGGCAGCAGGAGGCGTCTTTACGAAAGTTTCTTGTTTTCTCCTTGAAACTCCTCATTCGGTTTCATCCAGAAGTGTTAGGGTGCATGCGCAAGGGAGCCTCTGACACTTCCAATTCAGTGTGAGGTGGGTGTCGCTGGGTTTTAGTGAGTATTCTGGTCTTGCCGGCGAGTCCCACACTCCCTGCCACATGGCAGGGGTGCGCAAATACATTTCCCAGCGAAAAAATATCAAATGAAAAGGGGGATAGTAGTTGGTAATCCAAGAGAGCAAGATTCATTCTATTTTTGGTACGAGAGGCCTTTCAAAATAGATATTGAGTTTTCTATTAAGATATTTGTCCGAAGTTGAGTAAAATTTGGCGGTGTGATCCACCCGTGCCTCGGACAGCACGTTAAGCCATCGGTCCTGCGTCTGATCTCTCTCCGGACGTGTCGGATTGCCGCCACGGCGGACTATGAGGGTGAAGGAATAGAGAGTACTCTTGTGTACTATGCTTGCCAATTCGCAGTGGAGCAGCGTGGTAGGTTTATGCTCTAAAAACCCTCGCTCCTCGGTGTGAGGAGGCCTGTGCCCAGCAGTGGGACGTAAATAGCCTGCTACTTACCTTACCTTTTATGGCATGATAAAAGTGTGAGATAGCATAATAAATGTGATAGAATCGGAAATTATCCCTTTGACAAGGTTTTTTTGCTGTAGATTGCCATGATACGATAGTTCTGTCTCAACTCGTAAAATCAGTAATATAAGCATCTCTTTCTTTTTAAGTCATTATGTGTATTATCTATTTCGTTTCACGGTAACTGTCGTAACAAAATATGCATAAAGAAAACACCAGACAACAGAAAAAATCAGTTACAAAGTAACCGTTACTCACGGTGAATTTGTCGCATCGAAGCTTGTGACGGACACGTCCTTACATAAATATATATACAATTTATATACAGACATACATAAATGTATATATAAAAATAATTAAATGCATTATATGTATTCAGAAATATAATTATATACATCCTTTTTTAATTAATAATATATAAGTGATACTGGCAACCTACACAAGCCTTGTTATTTTGAAAAAAGAAAAAAAAGAGAAAAAAACGAGAGGGCCATGGAATTTGCGCGGGGGAAGAAAAAAAAAAGGACGTACGGTTTTTTTATTCTTGTGTTAGTTTTTACAAATAATATTTTATCTTTTAAAATAGGGTTTTGTGTAAATTAATAAAGTGGTGAGGTGTTGAAGTACATAAAGGGATTGGAGTAAGATGCATTAAAATATATTTAAATATACATGGAATGGATGTCACACGAATATACGAGTATATATTGTCATTTAAGTTATTTTCAATATTATCATTATTGCTTTTATATCATATTCAATTATTAGATTAGATGTCTTTTAATTAATATATATTATTATTATTATTTATATAATATATACACATATACTGTAGTGATATATGGATATATATAAATATGTATATTATTGAAGTATATATTTCGAACGAGCATGCTTCGGCATGCCTGCAGTTGGTGTTGCGATCCTACCTTTCACTAGGAGAGGTTGGGGTTCGATTCCAGCTCATTATGGTGTCTTAAATGATACTTTATCGGTTATCGTTAATCGGTAGTGCTAGAGCCATGACCGAATGTTGCTAGGCGTTGCGATAGCTTCTGCGTAGCAGTGATGAACAAATGAACACTGATCTCGTGGGCTTGCTCACATGTGAAGTGTTCGCCTGTTAGGGACAATCTCTTAGCTTACTATTAAATGTAATAAAAATGACATTGTAGCATGTCATAGAAATAGGGCCGCTGGTCGGGCCTTTATTATCAAGGCTGCGGACTAGCTTATAGACAGTGTGGCCTGCTGAACCCTATTGCTTTCCGTGGCTTGCCACGCATATATAATGAACTAATGCTTTTGTTGGATTGAGAGCTCAGCGACTGGACACTCTGTGTGGGTGTGTGGCCCCGCATATGTGGATCAACGACATATTATATTATTCTACAACATTCCCACCGAGGTGGTGACATATTATACATCTACGCAGTCGATCACAAGACTTAAAATATGTGAATATTATTCTACAACATTCCCACCGAGGTGGGGATACATACATCGATCTAGTCTAACACTGGACTTAAAACGTGTGTAATATATGCGGTGTGGTCCGCCTACCAGATACTCCTGATCTGTGTAATTGATTTGACGAAATGCATTGGTGATTTATATATCCCATTTAATATAACACTGCGCTTTGCGCTTTATAACCATGGCTATTGCCTCATCACAGCTTCGGCTGACAATGTATATGGATTTCGATCCTCGTTTGAAATACCTTAGAGACCCGTCTCTACATGTTTATGAAACATATCCGGGCTTTAGTCCCGATGACACAACCTTCGAATGATCATACGCCGCAGGCGCACTATAAACAGGAATACTCTAATTATGGGGAGGGGGTTCAGAGCACGAGTCGGAACTCATCGTCGCCTGGCGGGTGTGGCGCCAGTTGACCACTTCGGTGCCCTAATAATAATAATAATAATAACATAAATAATAATAGAAGGTACCGGAGTGCCTATGATAGGAGTTTACTTCATCGGCATTGGTTATATTCATCATTGGATAAATACTTAATGTTTTCCAGAAAATTATATTTCTTATGCTTTACAGATATTATATTATATATGAATATAATAATGGGAACGTCATGTCACGCCATCTCTTTACCTCTGACGCTCTAAAAGGATTTGGATTGCTATGGAAACAACATATTTAGGGGTTCTAACTAGCTAGACGATTACACTTGGCCAAATATATATTTTATTATACTTCAACATTGCCTTTAAACTATGTCAGATGCGCGACTCTGTATATATGTATTTTATAATGTATTTCGTACATCGTTTCGGTGAGACGAGGTCGATACAGTTACAAGCTCGTTAAGTTCTTTGTGGTATTTTACAAACTGTGAGTGTTTATTAGTGTTTATTTGTGTTTTTAATTATATAAGTGATGTAAATAACAAAAAAAACCTTTGAGGTAAGATTTAATTTTGAACATATGAGTCTATAAATATAAAACGGACTTTTTTCACTATCTCAAAGTTTAGCGCAACATGACGCTGCACTAGAGTCTTTATTTAATAAACTAAAGATAACATTGTATAGTTTAACTATTAGCAAACATAAAAATAGTAACATTTGGTAGTCTTTCATGAAAATTTAAGTGCAAAGAGCCATTTTAGCGTCATTCGAAGCGCGGGGCAATCGACGTAGCCATAGCCTCGTTGGCTATGTGTTTATTTAAAACAAATCTCAAGGATATCAAAGGTTAAAGTACATTTCCATAAGATTATTTGAGGTAAATTTCAGTAATATATTTGCTTTAATCTTGGAGTGATCTAAGTCATCTCCAGTCGCATTTGATGTTTCTGAATGGATATGTTTTGATGCCAAGTTTATAAAGCCTCTTTGATACACAAACATGTCTCACTTGATGAGTTATACAGATTCAATAAATATGATATTCTGATATGAATATAAATTTACATAGAATCTAAATTAAACCTCGTTCTGTAATATATGTTTTGATACTAGCTGTGTCCTCAGTAGCACCTTAATATAGTACATGTTTTGTAATTTAATAACCTCCTTTTGTTATAATAACGCTGAAGGAAGCGGGATATTAGGTGCAGGCTTCTGTTGGATTTAACCGGAACACCAGGGATTACTGCGAAAGTTAAACCTCTAATGCCTCACTTATAGATGATCTCTAGTGAGAAGCAGTGGAAAGGTGAAGCTTTCTTTTTCGAAACAATAGTGTGAAGGTAGCTGAGGAGCTAGAGAGGAAGAATGCAGATGAAACGCCCTTCCATCATCGAAAGAACTGGGGTACTAGGCGATTTATGATATCACATCTTCTCCTGTATCTTGGCCATTAGAATGCACAGGTTGGTACTTTATTGTCTCACTCACGGATGAAGAAGGTTCTGCTGGATTTAAGTGGATATTGTGAGGAATCCTCCCTCACATACATCTGACTTTTAGATTTAAAATATTCTTCTTTTTGTTCGTTATGAAAACATAAAATCCAAGAATATCGAAATTCATTTACTTACTACAAAGAGAGTGTCAGCGTCTTTTCAGAATAAGTCCAAGCAGTCTGAATGTTCTTTCATTAATGGCGGGTAAATCAATTAAAAGGAGTCATTTAAAACCTGGCAATTAGTATACAGATGACAAACACTATTTAATGAACTAACATGGTGCTGTTAGTCAACTAAATAGCATTGAACTTGTTACTTAAGGAGATTCGTAGTCACGTTGACATAATCAAAATTTCAGTCTAAGTGTTATGTATTCATTTGTCATAAATTAATATTTTCGCTGAAACTGCTCATTTAACTTACGCTGGAAAATGCATTTTCGCATTATCTCCAACTCTGGGTCAAGAGTGAGAGACCCAAAGAGGTAGGAAATGTGGTAAAAGACATTAAAACCCAGTGGAACCCTTTTCATCTTTGAGTAAGATACCAAGGTTTCAACTTGCGTATTGTTATGTCCAGGCTCTGTCTGGCTGAGGTTACATAGAGACTGTAGGAGGTGTGCAAACATAAGCCGCTTAATGCACCACCTCCATCGAGGGTTAGAAGGAGCATCCATGGCCTTCTCCCTCTCTAGTTCGTAGGATTCCTTCAGTTAGACTATTATCTCGCAAAAATAGGCTTCTTCGTTCCACCACCTCTCACTAGACAACATTGCAGCTATAACTCTCCTGCAAGAGCTTCTTGTCGATCAGCATCACCAAATGCTAACGCTGAGATCAATAGGCTTTGCTTTAATGGACTCTGTCACTTTCCCTCTAATGCAGGTGTATTTCAGCTTAGGTGCTTATGAAATAGAAGGCGTATTATGCAGAGTAAATAAAACTTCAAGCATCCATTGCATTCTCCCTCTCTGGGTCGTGGGTTTCCATTAAAGACTATTGTCTCGCACACGAGAAGGCATCTTCTTTCTACCACCTTTCACTAGAGAACATGGCAGCTATAATATTCTCCACCAAGAGGTTCTGGTCGATCATCGTCATCAAATGATAACGCTGAGGTCAATAGACTTTGCTTTAATGATCTCTATCACTATTCCTCTGAAGCAGATGAATTTGAGCACCTAACTTATGAAAGAGAAGGCGTATTATACAGAGAAAATGATACTTCAAGCATCAATAGCATTCTCCCTCTCTAGATCATGGGCTTCCACTAAAGACTATTGTCTCGCACGAGGAGGCTTCTTCTTTCCACCGCCTCTCACTAGAGAACATCGTAGCTATAATATTCTCCAACAAGAGGTTCTTGTCGATCATCGTCATCAAATGCTATAACGCTGAGATCAATAGGCTTTGCTTTAATGTTACTATTCCTCTAAAGTTGGTGTATTGAAGTACCAAACTTCTGAATTAAAAGGCGTATTATACAGGATAGATAAATCTTTATCCATATTACCTATTTATTCAGGACTTTTATATAAACTTGTACTAGATATTATTATTAACCTTCTGCGTTCAATGCCTCCATTTACTCAGTATAATTTATCTTCATAACATCATACGAGTCAAGTGGATGCTGAGTTACTTTAGATTAATTTATTCTATGAAGGAATTTCATAGTGCAATAGTCTGTGGAACGCTGGCGCCATCTGTCTTACGGCGTGGTGGAGTCAATAGTGACAATCTGGCGCGCGTCTCCCGAGTTCTCGGGTGACAGTCCGCCAGAGCGGTCGATTATTGAAACTGTTGTGTTCCTAGCTGTTATTAGTAATGAGTTCGTGTAAATTGATATCGGGAACAATAAGTGATTGAACGTTATAAATTGAGTTAATTAGTAAAGTGTTTGATTGCACCTGCATTACCCACCAACGCCCACAGTATGGAAATTGAATCATGGATGCCATTAATGACGCTATCGGCGGAGAACCCTACGCCTCTATTCTTTATGCTCCTTTCTCTCTTATTCTCTGACATATATAAAAATCAGTTGCTGTTCTGGTGCTGGATAGATTTGGCCGATTTAAGTTTTGAGTTATTTGTGAAAGTCCAGGGAAGGTTTAAAACATGAATAAATGTTAAAAAATGCTTGGTACATAGTAAAAACCACAATTTCTCTTGTCCTTACAAACTATTACTTAACCTTATGTATATCATATATATTAATATGTTGATATGTATATTTATCATTGTGCATGTATGAGGATGTAGTTATTTGTGTGTGTGTTTATGTTATTGTCTTTCTTCTCCGCTACTTACAGATTTTTTAACTCAAGATTGTCTGTAAGTAATCGCTATTAAGCGATAAGATATGTCGGAGTGCAAGAGTCTGTGGATCGCTGGGCCGTGTGTAATAGTCTGTGGAACGCTGGCGCCATCTTTGTATCGGCGTGGGGGCAGAGTCAATAAGTGGCAGTCCGGCCCGTCTCTCGGCAGTTCTGGAGTGGCAGTCGGCCGGAGTGGTCGACTATTGAAACTGTCGCGTTCCTAGCTTATTAGAGTTAATGAGTTTGTGTAAATTGATATCGGAAACATTAAGTGATTGAACATTATAATCCGAGTTAATTAACAAAGTGTTTGATTGCACCAAAATTACTCACGAACTCCCACAGAATAAGAAATTAAATAATGGATCCTATTAATGACGATTTGGTCAGGGGGTACACATCTTTGTCTATTTGTCCGATAGTCATAGTATGGTACACGGGTATGCGATCCCGGCTCCCCGAGCTATTACTGAATCTTCTCAGTCTTCCGAATCAGTAATATCCTACTACCTTATATTTTCCTTTCTCTTCCTTACAAAGTTCCTATCTTTTTGACCCGTTCCCCCCTTTTATTCCATTTTCCTACCCACTTCCTGCCAGTCCAAGGTGTACCGTGCCGAGGGACTCATGGCTAGGGGCATTTGCCTAGTCGCAAGCGGTGGCCCTGGGACCGGGCGAACCCAGAAATAGGCTAGCCTTATTCTGGCATGCGGGGCTCTGCCAGAATGGACCTATGTTCCCTTGCTACTCGTGGGAACGCAATGGTGATATTATTACATTCCAAAAATGGCGGCGATGAGATTCGCAATCCATCACGTCACGTTCCTAATGGGGGCGAAAAGCGGGCTACCGAGAGCCGCTTTGCTACTTTGAATGTAAGAGGAGGAATGAATGAAAAGATTGATGAAGTATGCCAGATGATGCATGATAGGTGCATAGATGTACTCTGCGTGAATGAGACAAAGAGGAAAGGATGTGATACCACGAAACATAGCCCTTACACAGCTTACTGGTCTGGTGTAAGCAGTGATAAGAGAGGCTGTCAGGGAGTTGGTATCATACTTTCCGAAAGAATGGATGATTGTGTGAAAGAAGTGAAATACGTGAGTCCTAGACTCATCTGGATCAGGCTAAAAGTTGGACTTACTCGGATCTTTGTCTTGGGTGCTTATGCTCCGACGGATCTGGGCACCAGAAAGTCCAATAAAGCCCAAAAAGAAATAGATGAGTATTGGGAAAGTGTGAGTGATACGTTGAATGAATGTGAACCGAATGAGCGAATAATTATGTTAGGAGATTTTAATGGATGGGTAGGTGTGAAACGTGATGGATATGAAAGGACTCTTGGTATGTTTGGTGACAAACGGGTGAATGAAAATGGACGAAGTTTGCTTGGAATATGTGTGGAACATAGTCTTTTTGTGGCAAACACTATGTTTGAGCACAAGGGGATTCATGTGTATACAAGGGAAGAAGGGAATGCTAGAAGTATGATTGATTTTGTAATTGTGGACGAAAAACTGAAGAAGAAAGTTCTAGATGCTCGAGTATACCGCGGGGTCGACATCGATACTGACCACTACCTGGTCGTTGCCCGAATCGGTGGTCTTTTTAATCGGTGGCGCCATAGAAAGAAGGAAACCTCGAGCATTCTTGAACGAATAAAAGTGGAGAGATTGCAAGAAGAGGATGTTAGAGAAGAATATCTGAAAAATTTGAGTGGGCGATTCAAGAGTGAAGACGAAGGAAATGAGATTGAAAGTTTATGGAATAAATTTAAAGATGGAGTGGTTGGTGCTGCTATTGATGTATGTGGCGTGTCTAAAAGGAGGAAAGGTAAGAAAGAGAAGAATTTGTGGATGGACAAAAATGTTCAAGCAGCTGTGTGTGAAAAGAAGAAAGCTTGGTCCGATTGGTTGGCTACAAAAGCGAACCAACGAATGCAAAAGGCAACGAATGATGACGTAAAAAAGGCAAGAATGGAATACAAAAGGGTGAAAGTAATCGTGAAAGAAGCTGTAAGAAAGAAAAAAGAAGAATACAGTGATATGTATGATAGGAGACTTTCTGATGATTTTCAGTCAAACAAAAAGTTTTTCTGGAAATCAATACAATTTGCCCGAGGGAGATCTACTTCCTCGGAGCTTTGTAAAATCAGAAGTTTAGATGGAAGTTTAATAAAAGGAGAAGAATGGATATTGAAGAGATGGAAGGATCATTTTGAAAGTTTGTTTGAAAGAAATGAAGCAGAGGTAAATATGGCCTCTGCGGATAGCAATGAATGTAAGACAAGTGATAGCGAGATTAGTATGGATGACATCATGAAAGCGATAAAAGGTATGAAATCAGGTAAGGCTGCTGGGTATGACAGAGTGTCAGTCGAGATGCTGAAGGCTGGCCGCGGGATTGTGGTAGCTCAGCTGTACTGCCTTTTCAATATATGCTGGGAGAAAGGTCAAGTCCCAAGAGATTGGAGCAAGGCCGTAATTGTCCCTCTATATAAAGGAAAAGGGTCACAGCAGGAGTGCAAAAATTACCGCGGTATCAGCCTTCTTAGTGTCGTCGGCAAATTGTATGCAAAGATATTAATTGAAAGGGTGATTAATGAAACTGATGGGAAAATATGGGACGTGCAAGCGGGATTTAGAAGAGGAATGGGATGTACGGATCAGGTCTTTTCTTTACGGTGCATAACTGAAAAATGTTTGGCTAAACACCAAAAAGTTTATTGCGCGTTCGTAGATTTAGAAAAGGCCTATGATCGAGTGGTGAGGAATGAGCTGTGGTCAACGTTATCTACGTATGGGGTGAGCGGTTGTCTGATCCAAGCATTGAAGTCTCTCTATGAGGGTTCTAGTGCCTGTGTCAGAATAAACGGAGCGTACACGGAGTGGTTTCCTGTCGAAAGAGGTGTTCGACAGGGATGTGTTGCGTCACCATGGCTGTTCAACCTTTTCATGGATAAATGTTTGACAGATTTAAAAGAAAGTATGTATGGGTTAAGAATGAATGAATTACTCATCAAATGTTTACTCTACGCTGATGATCAAGTAATACTTGCGTCATCCGCTAACGAGCTTCAGGAGATGCTAAATATTATGAATGAAGCTTTGAAAGGGAAAGGAATGAAAGTGAATGTAAACAAAACGAAAGTTATGCTTTTTGAACGAGATGAATCTATGATGAATGGCAATATTTTGATAGATGGGGAACAAGTGGAAGAGGTGAAAGAATTTGTATACTTGGGATCTAAATTTACAAAAGATGGAACATGTGAAAGTGATATCGAAAGGAGAGTGAATGCAGGGAATATGGTAAATGGTGCTCTGCATGCTTTTATGAATAGCCAGATGGTGTCTCAAAGGGCTAGACTGGCAGTGCATGCTGGAGTGTTGGTGCCAACACTTATGTATGGTAGTGAAAGTTGGGTATGGCAGAAGAATCACAAAAGTAAAATAAATGCGGTAGAGATGAGAGCGTTGAGAAGCATGAGTGGATTAAAACTGAGTGACAGAGTAAGAAATAGTGTGATAAGAGAACGTTGTGGTATAAAAGAAGACGTAGTGACTAAAATTGAGAAAGGTATGCTTAGATGGTTTGGGCATGTAGAGAGAATGAATGAAAGGAGACTGACAAAAAGGATTTATGAGTCAAGAGTGAATGCGAAAGTTGGAAGGGGAAGACCAAGGCGAACGTTCCTGGACCAAATCCAGGACATTTTAAATAACGGCCAGGTCAAGAGTACTCTAAACCGACGAACTTGTATGAAAGGTTTAATGAGAATGAAAGAAGTGAAGGATATATGCAAGGATCGTGGCAAGTGGAAGGACGTGGTCTCTGCCTACCCCGAAAAGAATAAGGCGTGATGCTATGTATGTATGTATGTATTAATGACGATGTCGGCGAAGAACCCTACGCCCCTGTCCTTTATGCGCTCTGTTCTCCTCGTATCTTCCGACTGGGTGGACCGATCTTGATGATTTTTTTTATATGAGAAGTGGTGCTCGTCATATGGTCCCATTTTTTAAAAATCCAGTTTTGATGGTGGCATCTATGAGAAAACCGGATAAGTCTTAAATTTGCATAAGCATGTGCGCGACAAATGGACGAACTTTTGCGTGTTAGTGTTGTGCCCGATCACCATATAAAAGACTGGAGATAGCGGGGTGGCAAAATAACCGATCTGTAACGTATAAGGTTGCGGGTTCGATCCCGGGTGTGGCGATATCAATGTAAATTTAACTTTGTAAAGTTGTTTCATTTAAACGGTGTTTTCTCATATGAGCAACATGTTTTAGGTGTACACATATTGAGAAAAATTTGTTAGTAATAAATAGAAATTTCAACAAAAAAATAACAGCCTTTAAAACAAACTTACAAATATTTTAATATGCTCAAAAAAGTAAGAAGGCGCCTACATATATAGCTATAGGTGGGAGAGACGCGAGAGCTGCCAAGTGGACACGCGGGACACACCTAGCTTGGCTGACGTCGAGTCCGAATATAAGAATACGAAGAACACTATAAAAGAATACGCAACTATTTCTTACTTTTTAGAGCATATTAATATATTCATAAGTTTGTTTTGAAGGCGGTTGTCTCTTATCATACTATTTCCTACTCTATCACTCAGTTTCAATCCACTCATACTTCTCAACGCTCTCATTTCTACCGCATTTATTTGCCATACCCAACTTTTACTACCATACATAAGTGTTGGTGTCAACATTTGAGACACCATCTGGCTATTCGTGAAGGCGTGCAGAGCACCATTTACGATATCCCCTGCATCCACTCTCCTTTCAATATCACATTCAGATGTTCCATCTTTTGTAAATTATATCCCAAGTATACAAATTCTTTCACCACTTCCACTTGTTCAACATCTATCAAAATATGCGTCATAGTTTCACCTCGTTCGAAAAGCATAACTTTCGTTTTGTTTACATTCACTTTCATTCCTTTCCCTTTCAAAGCTTCATTTATAATATTTAACATCTCCTGTAGCTCATTAGCGGATGACGCAAGTATCACTTGATCATCAGCGTAGAGTTAACATTTGAAGAGTAATTCATACATTCTTAACCCATACATACTTTCTTTTAAATCTGTCAAACATTTATCCATGAATAGGTTGAACAGCCATGGTGACGCAACACATCCCTGTCGAACACCTCTTTCGACAGGAAACCACTCCGTATACGCCCTGACAGTTAGTTTTGATGACATTTTTAACTAAAGTTGAAGTAGCTTACGTTTGTACAGTAGCTTATGTTACATTTAAATCTATGCAAATGTTATACGAGCCTGAATATATCCATATATTTACAATTTTCACTAATAAATAGTGAAAACCAGCATCATGTTTAAAAGTGATTATTGTTGGAAATGTAAAGGCTTTTCTTTTATATAAACAACAAAGATTTCTCTTCTTTCTTTCTAATAATAGGCCTAAGGTCGTCTATTTTTATGAATACCTATTTCAAAAGACAGATAAAGTTAACAATACCAGATGCTTTTACGGTGTCCCGTAAAATATATTCTATGCGTTGATTTTTCTCGCTTTCCACGTATTTTTGTTATTCCCTTACATGAAAACTTACTTAACTTGGAGATATTGTACGACATCTCTTAGTAAGATAAGTGATATAAATTTTTCAGGCATGCTTCTGTTTATAACAGATCAAATATTAGTCTTTTTTACTGATAACATTTTAAAATGAAGAGTTTGTATGTTTGGTCGCACTTATCTCAGAAACTAATCATGCGAATTTAATTGTTTTATAGATTTTGATAGTCCATTTATCGAGCAAGGCTATGGTTTTTATAAAATAAGGTTACCATTAATAATAGTGGAGTAGCAATGAAAAATGTTGTAAAAATGGGGAAAATTTAAACCTTCCTAACGTTCCGTTGTGTGTACTTTGTAAACAGTTGAAGTTACGCAATAATCATGTATGACGGTATTGCGCCTCTAAAAACATTCTAAATAAAAGCTCAAGAAAGTTTACATCTATCTTTTAAGGTTAACTCACTATAACCGTTTTTGTAGGAATCAAACATCACGCTGAAGGAGTAGGACGTATCAGTTAATATCTCATATAATAGCCCTAATATCCCTTAATATAACATGATTGTCAGGTGAAATGATAAAGTGGAAGCCATTCAGCGATCTCAATAAGATGATAACATGCGTTCATAGATCAAAAACATGATAAATATATTTGAAGAGGGTCCCCGGAGGTCCTTAATCGCCACTTTCAGATGCTTTGACCCTGATAGTTATTACACTTTATATATTCGTGTTTGGAGTGTTATATTTATAAATGTCCTTTCAGTGTGAGTGTATTTCGTATAAACTTATGTAATATATATAAATGAATTAATATCTTTGCTAATTGGACTAAACTTCTTAAACTCTTTACGAAGAATGAAACTTTTAAAGCTTTTATATATATAGTATTTAGAAAGTCCAATTTTAGTAACTAAATCTTTAAAAAATTAAAGATTTTAATGCAAACATTCATCGTTTATTCCATCATCTAAAAGTATTATTTTAATAACACAAAATTGCTACAATACGACGCTGCAAAGTAATATAACATCCATATTTATCAACTATATATATTATTACTTTTTTCCAAAACTGAATGACTTTAACATCATTATCATAAGGTTTTGTTAAAGCAATATTGTCTATTAACTTCCCATCTACCTCTGTGCTAAAATTCATGGACATTTACGCATCATTTTAGATATTACAACGTAATATACAGACATACACGCACACCTTAAATATAACCTAAAAAATGTGTCTGCACTTTATAAGAGAGGTAGAGAAGGAACAAACTTCGTTAACATAAAAAAGGCTATAATGAGTTAACCTTAAAAGATAGACATATACTGTTGAAGACTTATTTCTAGAACTTTTAAAGGGTAATAATTTTGTAAATATAATTTTTGCAAAACTTTAACCGTTTATGCAGTGCACGGAACGGAAGGTCTGAATATAAAAAACTCAGATTATGAAACATTCTCCATTGGGGAAACGCTACTGTTGATGTTAGTATAATGATATATAGTCTATAGTTGTCCTTGATAAATGGACTATCTAACACTGAAAGAATTATTCAAATCGGATAAGTAGTTCCTGAGATTATTGCGTTTATACACGCAAACTCTTCAGCTTTATAACATTAGTAAAGTTTTTGATTACTTACAAGATTTTTTTTCCAATTTTGGGCATTGAATAGATTACATTTTAATTTATAAAGAATACATCTATCTATGTATCTATACAGATAAAGTTGTGTGGTTCTACTATTATATATATAAAGATATAAGACTAACAAGAATGTTATCTCTAATTAAGATGTACTTATCATATGTTTTGCGAGTAGTGGACTTTACATATTTTATTTATAATGAGATATTATTATATTTGCTTAATAAAATACACAAAAGTTATACCGAGAAATTCTTTATTTAACAAGACGTAATAAATAAGTTAAGATGCCTTTCTTGACAAAGGATTTGTAAATAAAAATCTGATAAAAATTATTAGTTTTCATACATACGTACTTGGTTTTAAATTCGTTATATATTTTGAATCTAATTATAATAATTTAAAAAAGTATTTTACAGGTATTGAAACGGTCTTTAATAAAATAGGATAAGGATTAATACAGGTTTATGAATAATATGTAAAAAAAGTACTTATAGTAGCATAACTAGAGTAGTTTGACATATGGTATTAGAAGAATGGGTAAACAGAGCACATGGCACAGTGACCTTCCATCTCGCGCAGGTTCTGACGGTCCACGTTTGCTTTGGGAAGTACCTGTACTGAGTGGCTAGGTGTGAGCCTATCGAGGTCTATCACGAGTGTGGCTGTGCCGTTGACACAGTCCAACACACGCTTAAGACGTGCCCAATGTGGATCTCTCGCTCCCCACCGTCATTAGAATGATGGTGAGCAGCGAGAGAGCATGGTGTGCTACGAGATGGTGAAATGGTTGAGGGAGGCAAACGTGACCACTTAGACCGTTTGGAGGAGACGGCCGAGAAGGAAGCAAGTGTCCCACGATCGCCGTCTCTCTCCTTAGTGGTAACGGAAGCGGGGTCCGTTGCCCAACAAAGAGAGATCCCGCGAGGTGGTTGGTGGCTTACCAGGTATTCCAGGCAATCAGCCTTCGGAGTAAGCTTTGGTCATTGACCGAGTTGGGCCTAAATAGGCACTTCGGGGTTGGGAATGTCTGTCAGTCACGTTCTCGTGACCCCGTCTCTGAGTGATGTAGGAGCACCGTTGGGTTTTAGCCGGTATGAGTCCGGCATATCCTGGAACATCCTCCCGAGTATTCCAGGTATCCACTAGGATTTCCCAGCGTTAAAAAAAATTGCAGACTTTTTTGTAGCAATTAGTACTCAATAAAAATGCCTTAATGTCACCCAAGGTATGAGACCTTGGGTGACATTAAGGCATTTTTATTGAGTATCCCTATTTTTTTTGAGTAAGTAATATAGTCTATATCGTTCAGTGAAATAGCAGCTTTCTAATAGTGAATAAAAAATTTAAAATCGGTCTAATAGTTTTTGTGTGAAATCGTTACAAACATACTTGCATATAACATAAAATTGTTTCTACTTATATATAATATACATACATACATACATAGCATCACGCCTCATTACATAGGGGTAGGCNTTCCCAGCGTTAAAAAAAATTGCAGACTTTTTTGTAGCAATTAGTGATCAATTTCTCATACCTTGGGTGACATTAAGGCATTTTTATTGAGTATCCCTATTTTTTTTGAGTAAGTAATATAGTCTATATCGTTCAGTAAAAATACAGCTTTCTAATGGTGAAAAAAAGATTAAAATCGGTCTAATAGTTTTTGTGTGAAAACGTTACAAACATACATGCATATAACACAAAATTGTTTCTACTTATTTACAATATATAGACTGGATATTATATATACTGAGAACTAAGATCAATTCTTGTTATATTTAATTTTATTCGATTTCGAGTAATCCTTTAATAACCAAGCTCTCGTCTCAGAAATCCATCAAGTTTTCTAGTACAATCTTTATAAAATGTGTTATCTCTAGAAAGTTTAAAATAATTGTTAATTTAATCAGTCCTACTAAAATTTATGACGTTTTTTTTCTTAAATATATCAATAAGTGTAAGCATATATAAGTTCTTAAGTGTAAACATTAGGGCTTTAGTACTTTATGATAAAAAAACATACACACAAGTTGTTTAACGTGTGTTAGTTATATTTAATGATATTCATATAATCCAAAAATAGACACATAACATCTAACTTTCAAACAAGTTTACGTGTATACAATGTTGTCTTAAGTTACATAAAGCTTAATTAACTTTTCTTGTTTTCTAGCTGAGTTAATGTATACAATGTTGGACGTATTTGTCAAAATAAGACACAAAAGTGTTAAGTATCATAGTAGCTTGACTTTACTAATTGTTACACAACAGTGTAGATATTAATTTGTTATAAGATTTATATTAAACTAGATAGATATGCCATTGTAAAAAGGGATAGATATAAGAAAGGAACAGAAACAAATAAAGTAAGCGACAGATAAAACATTTACTCGTTGAATATCGAACGTTTGCCAGTCGCACATGACGTACGCTATATTGGCGCGTAAATTACATTCCTATACCGAATTTCTAAGCGGCAGACTAAACATCTGTGTGATTTTCATCAAAAAATACTTCAGTTTAATTAAACTTTCATGTGAAAGGCGTACAAGGACCAATTAGCTTTAAAAAAATATAATATAAAATTCTTTTATAGTATAAATTTCTTTAGAATAACGTACAATTGTGGGTGGAGGGTGGGGTGTTGATAATACGCTTTTATCACCTAATGGCTACACAGGACATATCCTATTGTAAAGTGACATCAAGCGTGGGCTTTGAGGGGGCTTTTTCACATCAATTCACACCTACGAGAAAAATCTAAAGTTATCTGTACAAAAAGTGTAAAAGAAAAGTCATTTCCTTTCCACAACAATTATAAAAGTGACCGCAATAAAGACGTAACTAATATTAAGTCGAAAGTTCTCTTGTGACCTTCTGGGATCTTAACAAATTACTCTAACAGTGATTAATCAATCAATGTGCCATGAGATGGCAACAGAAATACTTTTCTTACTTTACTTAAACGGAATAGTAAGTTAAGCTGTAATATTTTTTATGTATTCTTACATTTTTTAGACTGACTAGACTAGACTTTACAAGACTGCCTTATTGGTCTAGTGGTTAGCATGTTCGANGAGTGGAGGAATAGAGAGTACACTTGTGTACTATGCCTGCCAATCCGCAGTGGAGCAGCGTGGTGGGTCTATGCTCTAAAAATCTCATATAAGCAAGGAGGCCTGTGCCCAGCAGTGGGACGTTAATGGGCTGCTACTTACTTTACTTTTTTTACATTTTTTAACCGGTCATTTTCTGCGAGGTCCTGGGTTTGGATTACCAGCAGAGACGTATGCATTTACACACCCCACCACGTAGGAAAGCGAGATCCTTCCCATCAGGAGTGTAGGATTCGCTGAGCTACCTGAATACCCACTAAAACCCTGCTTATCATTTCTTCTTCCTATCCTTTCTCACCCCATCTTATCCTTGTTTGGATTACTATTATGTAAATTACCTTCCCACAAGCATAGATCATCCTTGTTTCGCTGGAAAGTGCATTTATAGATCCCGGCTGAAGGTTATACTTTCCAATAGGAATGTGGGGCTTGCTGCAGAGCTAAATCCCCATTAAAACCCAGCGGTAACCTTCGCATCTTGATCAGAAGTACCAGAGGTTCGATGGGGACTTTTCGGACACCGGACATGAGCTATCGGAAGCAATCAAAGGGATAGAAGACACTTAAAGGCACGACTTCTGAACCTCGGTCTCCTTTCTCTCTCTCTTTCTTTTCTGATTGTTTCAAATATGCTCACTATCCAACCAGTGGTATCAGAGGGTGCTATTGGGTACGCAAGTCCAGAATTCTGACTTATCTCTTAGATTGCCCGGCGTTTTATTGGTTCCCGTAATTTGAAATAGCTGTCGCCTACCCCTTTCCCGCATGGACGTTGTTGTTTTGATTGCCCCGCGGGTCCAATGACGTTAAAATGGCTCTTGGCACTTAAATGTTCAAGAAAGACTACCAAATGTTATAATTTTTATCTTTGTTAATAGTTAAACTATGCAATGTTATCTTTTGTTTATTAAATTAAGACTCTGATGTAGCGTCACATTGCGCTAAACTTTGAGATACTGAAAAAAGTCCGTCTTGTATTTATAGACTCATATCTTAAAAATTATAAAGAAGAATAAAGAAAGCCTGGGCATCATACTGGTCTATGAAACATATATTTAAGTCACGAATAAATATCAGACTAAAGAAAAAAGCCATGGATTTTGTAGTGACACCGACTCTACTTTACGGCTGTCAGACTTGGCCAATTACCTAAGAAATCGTAAATAAAATACAGGTCTGTCAGAGAGCAATGGAAAGGAGCATGCTGGGCCTAAAAATTACAGACAAAATTAAAAATATGACCTAAATTATTGACGCGGCAAAACTGGCATGGCTGAGAGGGCGGCCCCGACGCCGTTGGCGGGATGACATTGTGGATATGGCAGGCCTGGCTTAGACAAGGCTAGCCTGGGACAGACAAGGGTGNACGTTGTTGTTTTGATTGCCCCGCGGGTCCAATGACGTTAAAATGGCTAAAACCATTGACATATAACAATTTAATTAAACAGACATTACATAAATCTTAATTTGAATATTATATTAAAAGTAATGCATATGTACACGAAAATTTAATTGGAAAATAAAGGCTTCATTATTATTATTATTATTATTATTATTTTAAAAATTAAAACTTACTTCAAAGGTTATTATTGTGGTTTACATCACTTATATAATCAAACACACAAATAATCACTAAAAAACACTCACAGTTTATAAAATACCACAATAAAACTTAACGACCTTCAACACACGCACCGTTAGTAACGGTCACTTTGTAACTGATTTCATTTATGTTTTTTCTATTGTCTTGTGTTATCTCTACGTATTATTTGTCACGACAGCTACCGATAAGTGAAATAGATGGATATATTTCTGATTGCCTTATTTATGTTAGAACTATTGGCCCATGTCGCCTAGTAGTCGACACGGGCAATCTAATGGTTATTACTTATGGTCAAGTGAGATTACAGTCATGAAGTAACCTGGTAGTATTAGTAAAAATTATATGTTTTAGGTGCTTTATACAAGAAAGCTTAGGTACATATGGTACTTTAGAGATGTGAATACTAACTCCAAATAGACATAACCGCGGGCAGCAGATAGTTTCAATATAAATTGTTGACAAGTAGCTTTATATGTAATAAACGGTGGTAAAATTAATCTGTTTGCATTGTCCGTTTTATTGGTACAAAGCAAACCTTTAATAAAAGAGCTCTGACGTCTTTGTTTGCATAAGCTCTTAACAACGGTCTAATGACGTAGTACTCTACAGATGTTTTACAGCCGAAGGGTTTGGTTATACGCTTATATCTCAGGAACTACTGGTTTATTTTTTAAAATTCTTTTAGTTTTATATAGCTTATTTATTAAGGAAGGCTATATGCTACATAATATTATCTTACGATCAATAGGGACAGAATAATATTGAAAAATGTTACAAAAACGGGAAAATTTTATACCTTTTGAAAGCTTCTAATGCCTATGCTGCGTTAACTGTTAAAGTTACATAAAAACCATGTATTAAGGAATTGTTCCTTTTAAAATGTTCTACCAAAAAGCTTAAGACATCATATGTCTATCTGTTAAGGTTGACCTAATATAATCGTTTTTATAGTAATGGTAATGTAAAAGGTAACTATAACGTAGCCCAGTTATAGAAAGTCACTGACAATAACTTGAAATAGTATAGCCTGATAAGATAAAATTTCGTGGCCTTAATGAGGGAAGCAAAGAAGAAGTAGAAAAAGTCAGGCTAGATAAAGATAACATAAAGATAGTTGCAGTATATCTGAATACTACTACTTATCATCAGGACAAATGGATATTAAGTTCATAAAATTAATTTGAAAAAGTGTCAAAGTTTTGTTAGACGATGAGATTATACGCAGTCATGTAGAATGCCATTGTAATTTTTATTTAAAACAGGATGACAGAACAGAATTTTATATTAAACTAGCTGATCCACGCAATTTCATCTGCGTACACAAAAATAGGTGATGTATTCGATGTTTATGTCATTTAATTAAAAGTAAAACAATAAACTGCAATACTTTTTGTAATAAATTAAAATGGAATTCTCCAATTTATGATACAAGACACTAGTAAAATTGTGTCGGCCCAACTGTCACAGAAGAAAACCAATAATTGGAAGCAGAAGATGTTCATAAAGCTTATGCTTTTTGGACTAAATTACTAAATAATATACTACTATACTAAATAAAAATTTATTAAATAGATCCGCAATTGATTATCAACAAACATCGTGACAATTTGTACAATGTAAAGGTAGTAAAAGAGATTGTTTTGATATAAAATTCTATTTGTTGCGTACTCTGAAAGCATATACTGCTCCACAAATGTCTAAAGTAATACAGCGAGGCACCAGGGGACACTATTGCCCTGGATAATTAATTACATCCTCAGGGAACGTCTCCACATCATTATAAATGCTCCAGTGTCGGTGTCAACGCTGTCATGAAAATATAATCCCATGTAACCCAGTTTATTTTGATGCCATGTGGGATATGTTCTTTTTTCATGCTGGGAAATGCTTTTGGGACTCGCTGGCAAGTGGGAATACCCACTAAAACCTAGCGATACCATCCACATCCTCTAATGAAACACCAGAAGATCGGTAGACGCAATCTACCCTGATACTTCGGAATACTTCGGTTTTATTTAAGATACGAAGATCTAGAATAGAGAAAAATGATAAGAGCAGTGATACAATTCCGATGAAGTCTAATGTAAATAGAAAGGCAAATTCAAAAAAGAATCTAGAGAGGAAAGAGAAAG
Organism: Elymnias hypermnestra; assembly: GCA_015832385.1. NCBI lineage: Eukaryota > Metazoa > Arthropoda > Insecta > Lepidoptera > Nymphalidae > Elymnias > Elymnias hypermnestra. The sequence continues at coordinate 2,007,904 of JACTOM010000103.1, forward strand.
TAGTGAAGAAGAAAGAAGTCATCACAGGTAAGAGACTTAAAGATACGGCAGCAAAGAATCATTCTCTATAATAGCTCTAAATCAGATAATAGATATAAGTCTATCCATAGAAAAGGAAGTAAAAGCGATTCCTCAGATTCAAATCATCGCAAAAAATCAAGTGATAAAAGTAAATCTAAACAGAAAAGGGATATTGACAAAAAAGGAAAAGCGTAATAGAAATGGACAGACACAAATCGCAAGAAACATAGTAAGTAAGCATAAATTATATGATTGAGAGATGTTTTGGTTACTGTAATAACTCGTAAATGAGGTTGATAATGATGAACAAAATTTGTATTAGTTTAGCAGCCCTTGATCAATATTTCAAATAACAACAATATTTGTAGTAATGAATAGTAAAATAGTAATTAATTTGTCCGACTCTAGACTAGTAGGAGAGTTCATTCGAAGTTATTTGTTGACAAAGACAATTTACCAAACCCAGAAATGCGTCGATTTTGTATAGAAACCATAATAAACTAAATTATCTTTTAACAATTCATAGCAAGTAAGATTACAATCAAGAAAAAAATTGAGGTATAGTTCAAACAACAACTGATTATGTTAAAACTATCATTAGACACACAGAGGATGTAATATTTGTTTCCATTGATGAAAAGTTAACGCTTGACTCTAATCTCACCTAATGACAATGATAATATAGTCTAAGAAGCGGACTAACCTAGTAAAAGGTCATTTGCCCCAAACGGTTTCTACAGGGTATACAAATCTCGTGCTTGGCAACACGTCTTTACTAGTAGGGTGTTAACTAGCTACGGCTGAAGATTTCCACCCGTCCAAACATAAACATATTAGAAAATACAATCAAAGTTGCCCTGAACTTCTGCTAGTGTTAACGAGGCCATGATATTTACTTTTTTGGATCTCCAACAGCGGGTCTGATCACAATAAGAGTGATCCATCCCCACCCGGAGTAATGGTGATTTAGGAGGCAATGATCTCTCTTACAGGCTGGTGCAGGTGCGGAAATATGATGTGGGAGCTACAGGCGGAAGCATTAGCGGTCGTGTACCGGCACAGAGCGGCTGCAAGAGCGGATGGCTGGCGGCCTGATGCCAATTTGTTGCCTGCAACAATTCTGATTGTCGCTCCATTTCTGGACCAGGCTCTAGAGCGACTATCTGGGATCCCTAGTGGCGGGCATGGCCACTGTGGCGGCGATCTGTCCTCACCCGGAACAATGGCTTTCCAGAGTGCACGGGACGCTTTCCTACAGATTGGTGCAGGTTCTGACCGGACATGGGTGCTTCGGAAAGTTCCTGCACCAAATTGGCCGGGAGGAGTCACCTGCTAGTCATCAGTGCGGTGCAGCTACCGATTCAGCGCATCACACTGTGGCAGATTGTGCAACCTGGGGACCTCAGCGTCACCACCTGGCGGCGTTGATCGGCGGTGACCTCTCGTTGGGGAGCATTGTAGGCGCGATGCTCTCCAGTGAGAGATGATGGGCGGAAGTGGCCTTCTTTTGAGAGACGGTAGTCTCGCTGAAGGAAGCCCATGAGAGAGAGAGGGAGAATGCAGTGGATGCTCACCTTCACCGCCGAAGGAGGTGGAATATAAGGTGGCGCATATTTATGCATCTCATCCCGCCTCCGTGAATTCTCCGCCGGACTCATTCGGGACACCGGGGCAGAATACCAAAGCTGAACACCTGGTGCCTCACTATTGAATGAAGAGGGTTCCACTGGGTTTTAGTGGGTATTGCGAGACCTTCCATCGCGTAGTCCCACACTCCTAACTGGTCATTGGTCAGGGTTAGTGCGTAAATAGCATTTCCCAGCGACAAAATAAAAAGGTGCTGACCTATGGTTGCAGTGTAGCACACTCTACCAGAATCCCCGGAGACCCCAAAGGTTTCTATTAACATCATTGGTTGGACATTATGTTGGAGAGCATAATTGGTACAATGCTCGCCAGCAAAAGAGTGTGGAAGGTAGTTGCCTCCTTCTGCGTGATATTTCGTTGAAGGAGGCACATGAAAGTCAAGAGAAGGACGCTGTGGACGCTTCTCTACTCCAATTCAGAAGATTGGACGGTAAGAGGCGTAGATTTACGCTCCTCCCGCCTCTTTCTTAACTTTCCCAGAGGAATCTTTCTGAGTGTCAGGGTAGATTGCATCTGCCGATCCTTTGGCGCTTCACTAAAGGCTTTCCAGCGAGTTTGATTTGATTAGGATGCTCTTTATCATCTAAGATAATATCATAACTCGTCGTAATGTGAAATAAGAGACATTTAAACAAAGGATACTCTTAGAATGGCAAACATGTCAAACGTAACCACCGCACTTGTGGACATCATCCCTCTTTTATAATTAATAAGATCTATTGGGAACACAGCGTCATAAATCCCTGAAGAGCTACTTTTAACATTATTAACGGAGATAAATATAAAACTCATAATACAAGAGTTTATTAGAGGTCGCCAAAGTTCACTAAAGCTTCCATAGTAGGTATTAGAAAAGTTTTTAACGTCGTAAGCATTTCGCAAGCTGTATGGTAAATTTTTACGACACTTATTTTGAAGATTGAAGTTTATTGCTTATTTTCTACTAACTTAAGCACATATCCAATATAAAATAGATAGTATATTTACAAGATTGGCCGCAAATATCTTTAAACGTGAAATTTGGCGTATTTACAGAGATATTTGCGTGACAGATGTACATTACCGCTTACAAACATTTGCTTTAATGCATACTTAGAGATATCAGAAATGATACTGTTACTGATATATACACATATTGTATGTCTGCTCTCTTTTACGCAAAGCCCAGAAGGTAATAGCGGTCAGGGTAATACGGGGGTATCGTACGGTATCCTGGACAGCGGCGTCTCTTATGGCGGGTGATCCTCCGCGGGAGCTTCGTGCGGAAGTTCTCGCGGTCATCTATAGGCACATTGTGGCTACAAGGGTACGTGATGTGCATGTTGGCGCTGATGAGGTCCGGAGAATCAGGGCACGACGATAGAAAGAGGATCTTAGGACCTCAGCACGCGTGGCAGGAAGCACGGGTTGCTCACCTACAGATTGGTGCAGGTTCTGACCGGACACGGATGTTTCGGAAAGTTCCTGCACAGAATTGGTCGCGAAGAGTCACCGGAGTGCCATGAGTGTGGTGCTGCCATCGACTCGGCACAGCATACTTTAGCAGACTGTGCAGCCTGGGGACCTCAGCGTCACCTGTTGGTTACGCTAATCGGCGCGGACTTCTCACTGGACAATGTTGTAGGCGCGATGCTTCTTAGTGAAAGGTGCTGGACGGGAGTGGCCCTCTTCTGTGAGACGATCATGACACTGAAGGAGGCCCACGAACGAGAGAGGGAGATTGCAATCGATGCTCCCTCATACCGCTGGAAGAGGCGGGCTATAAGGTAGCGTCTGTTAGCGTAAGACGTTCGTCGTCGAGAAGCCTCAGTCGGATTCATCCGGGACACCATGGATGAATGCGAAAATTGAACCCCTGGTGCTTCATTCATGGATGAAGAGGGTTCCGCTGGGTTTTAGTGTGTATTGCGAGGCTTGCTAGTACACTCTGGACACAAGGTCGGGGTCAGTGCCAGCAAAAAAAAAAGAGGACGTTACATTAAACGCAAAAATTACAGTGTCGGATGCACAACAAGTGGTAGGATACACTCACATACAAGTGTAGTCGTGTTAAGGCTTTTAGTTTGCTGAGAATCAATTTAAAATGGATCTTTTAGTAACTAAACGTTTCATAACTTCATTCTTAATTAAGAGTTTTGATATCGTACAGCATTGAGATCATTGAGAAGTATGAGTGGATTGAAACTGAGAGTCAAAGTAAAAAATAGTGTGAAAAGAGAACGTTGTGGTATAAAAGAAGACGTAGTGACTAAAATTGAGAAAGGAAAGCTTAGATGGTTTGGGCACGTAGAGAGAATGAAAGAAGACTGACAAAAAGGATTTGTGAGTCAAGAGTGAACGCGAAAGTTGGAAGGGGAAGACCAAGGCGAACGTTCCTGGATCAAATCCAGGACATTTTAAACAAGGGCCAGGTCAAGAGTACTCTAAACCGACGAACTTGTGTCAGAGGTTTAATGAGAATAAAAGAAGCGAAGGAGATATGCAAGGATCATCGCAAGTGGAAGGACGTGGTTATATTACCTTCCATGATTTAAAAGGATCTTATTTGTTTACATCTACTACCGGCAGCATTAAAATAACAAGATATTAATAAATTTGACACCAAATGTCTAAAAAAGTCTGAGTTCTTTTTTAACTATCAATGATGACCAACGATTATCACAAGAATTAGGCCTTATAGTTAAGAAGGACTCAAAAGAATTGCTGATAGCAGGAGATCTTTCTATCTCACTGCCAAGTATAGCAGGAGTCGTGACAGTGAGATAGGATGGAATGTAATTACATCTTTCTTGGAGACCATCATCCGTTGAAGAAGAAGATGAAGCGAGAATGAGAAGCTGCTCCTATGTCACAGACAATATTCTCACGGCACAAGATAAGAAATTATGTACAATGCTTGTTCTATTAGATTACACTCGTGCGTTTGAAACTTTAAATTTATCACTGCTGCTATCGAAGCTCTCATATTACGGGTTTGATACGAAAACTTTACACTGGTTTAACAGTTATTTGAGTAATAGAACTCAGTACGTGGAGATTGAGTATGAAGATGGGAAGAGAAGTACTTCTTCTGTTAGGGAAGTGACAAGAGGTGTCCCGCAAGGATCCATACTGGGACCTCTATTGTTTATATTATACAGCGCCGATGTAACAAAGAACATAAAACACTGTAGGTATCATCTATACGCCGATGACCTGCAGTTATACTATTCCTTCGACCCTACCGAATATGATGACGCAGTTAATAAAATGAATGAGGATTTAAACAGAGTAGCAGATTGGTCAAGTAATAATTCATTAGTTCTCAACCCCTGCAAATCTAAATTAATTATATTTGGCTCTAGCCAGCAAATTAGTAAAATCAATTTTAACTCCTCCAAGGTTGCTATTAAGGACAATACTCTAGTGCGTGTTTTCGAGGCATTTACTATTTGGCATTATCAAGTCAGGTAATCCGTCATATCTATATAACAAATTGGAATGGAATCGGCATAGCTTAAGTTTAAGGAAAACAAAAGTACCTCTTAGATTTCCTACACATTCTTCTGCAGCATTTAGAGATTTTAAATACGCTGCAACCCGATGTTGGAATAATATACCCCCACCCATTCGAAACTATGCCATAAAAAATACCTTTAAACGTAATTTGAAAACGTATTTGTTAAATTATCAAAAGGAAACGGAAAATTATGCAGCAGAATTTTCAATATTGTAGCTGTAAATAAATGACCTTGTATCTTTAGTTATACGTAGATTCAGATAAGTTTTTGTTTATTTTACTAAAACTGGATTTTTGATTTTTAATTTTATTTTAATTTCATTTTTAAATAGTACCATTGTTAGTGTTATTTTTGTATTGCTTATATCCTTTTATATAGTTTGTAAACGTGAATGTTCCTTTTTAGTTTTAAATTAAATATGCTGTGGCGTCAGCTGAAAATCAGCTGTTCTACAACACATGACAATATGCTGAGCTGTAAACCCATTCAAGTTGGTGTTACAGATAGTAATGCTATATATAAGAATGCTGTTTGTTACACCACTTTCGAATAAACGATTTTTCTTTCTTCTTTCTCCTATTCATAGGAGGAGGCTAGGCTGCAGGAGGCGTCTTTACGAACGTCTCTTGTCTATTCTTTGAACATTCTTAGTTGGTTTCATCTGAAAGTGTCAAGTGGAATGCGCAAGGAAGCTTCTGACACCCACAATTCAGGGTGAGAAGGGTCTCGCGGGGTTTCTGTGGGTATTCTGGCCCTACTGGCGATTTTGACAATCCTCATATCAGGGGTCCATTTAAGGTAAGCTCAAGTTAAGGGAATGAAAATAAAGTTTACAGAAAGAGATTTAAGCTTAGTTACAGCGCGTTTCTATCAAATTCATAATGTTTAATCTGTTAGTTCACCGATTTAATCTCGTTGATTTTATAACTTTACCTAACGTTATACAAAAAGAGCTAATTACTTTGCAGATGAAAAGGTCAGAATGAAATATTGCTAAGATAATAAAGAATTTATTTTTAAAATACTAGTTAAGATAAAGCTTTGTTAACTTATAATAATGATAACAACAAGCCTATTTCTCTGACACCAGTTAAAAATACATACATACATAGCATCATGCCTCATTCCCTACAGGGTAGGCAGAGACAACATCCTTCCACTTGCCATGATCCTTGTATATCTCCTTCGCTTCTTTCATTGTCATTAAACTTTTCATACAAGTTCGTCGGTTTAGAGTACTCTTGACTTGGCCCCTATTTGAAATGTCCTGGATTTGATCCATGAACGTTTGCCTTGGTCTTCCCCTTCCAACTTTTTCATTCACTCTTGACTCATAAATCCTTTTTGTCAGTCTCCTTTCATTCATCTACGTGCCCAAACCTAAGCATACCTTTCTCAATTTTAGTCACTACATCTTCTTTTATACCGCAGCGTTCTCTTATCACATTATTTCTTACTCTGTCATTTAGTTTTAATCTACTCATACTTCTCAACGCTCTCATCTCTACCGCATTTATTTTACTTTTGTGATTCTTCTCCCATACCCAACTTTCACTACCATGCATAAGTGTTGGCACCAACACTCCTGCATGTACAGCCAGTCTGGCCCTTTGAGAAAACATCTGGCTATTCATAAAGGCGCGCAGGGTACCATTTACCATATTCCCTGCATTCACCATTCAATATTACTTTCACATGTTCCATCTTTTGTACATTTAGATCCCAAGTATACAAATTCTTTCACTTCTTCCACTTGCTCCCCATCTTTCACTTTCATTTCATAATATTTACCATCTCCTGCAACTCATTAGCGGATGACGCAAGTATTACTTGATCATCAGCGTAAAGTAAATATTTGATGAGTAATTCATTCATTCTTAACCCATACAAACTTTCTTTTAAATCATTTTTAAACAAATGAATAACTTTTCGTAGATTAAATAAGGGATAATTAATTTACATAAGAAAGGTACGCCTTTAACTAAAGGCATAATAATAAAGAGTTTGATGTAAAAATGCTAACCTAGATAAAGCCTTTGTTAACTTCCAATAATGATTATAACAAGCCTTTTTCCCTAACGCCAGTTAAGAAAGCCACAAAGAAAATCACTTAAAAAGCATTTTACGAGGTAAAAAGGGTTTTAACGGACGAGGGTTTAATGCTATTTGCCCTTATTGGCGTGTAGGGGTTGTAACAGATTAAATAGGGTATGACATTGAATAGACAAATATGTGTATTAAGAAATACCTCTGGATAAAGATTATAAAGTAGAAGCTTTACTTAATATTATAGATTCGAAAATAATTCTGTCTGTCCAGCTTGATCTATCTATCTACTATCTATGTACCAAATGAAATTTGGTACATTGATAGTCTAAAGCCTTAGAAAGGACATAAGCTACTTTTTAATGCGAAAAAAAAAAGATGATGGATTCCATGACAAAGTGACGGAACTCTTTAATTCTTAGGAGCAAATCAACGATACTCGGCAGAATCTTCTATAAGCTATCCAGATATTTGAGTCGCCTACCGTAACTTCGGTATGGTCAAGTGCTAGTCGTAGTTAAATATGAAGATCAATGGAACTCCTCAACGGCTTACAGTAAGAGTGTGATTTTTGGCAAAATCTATAACTGTCTGTAATCAAATGCCAATGACCTTACGTTTGTTGCTGCATTGCAATATTTGAAAGGTGAATTATGTGTGAAGCGGTGGTATAAGGGTTTCGGGTTCGATCCCGGGTGTGGCGAGATTAATGTTAATTTAACTTTGTAAAGTTGTTTCATTTAAACGGTGTTATCCCATAAGAAATGCGTTTTAGGTGTACACATATTGAGACAAATTTGTTAGTTTACTTCAGATTCGCTAAAAATCAAAAAATAAATATAAATTTTAGCAAAATCAGAACCGCCTTCAAAACAAACTTACTACTTACTACTTACTTATATACTCTAAAAAGTAAGAAATAATTGCGTATTCTTTTCAGACACCGACTCCGAATATAAGAATACGAAGAACACTATAAAAGAATACGCAATTATTTCTTACTTTTAGAGGATATTAATATATTTGTAAGTTTCTTTTAAGGCGGTTCTTTTTTTGTTAAAATTTTATTTATTATTTAACTATCCAATTGCTTTAGCAACATATATAAACATCTACTTCCGTCATATACCTCTATCTGTATATAAACGAACTATTGTTATAATGATGACTAAGTTAAGTATGTACTGGAATCGCTACTTGCCCTTTGCGATGTGATCTCATCAAAACATTATCGCCCACTTGACCACACCCACCACACCTAATCCCCAGAATTTTCACTTATATATAAACGTCATAGCATTCCAGGGTTTGTAGTGTTTTCTTTGAAATTTAAATCTATATTAATGCTACCTGATCCACACTATTAGATTGTCCGGCCGCGTTTTATTGGCTCTCGTAATTTACCCGCGATTTTTAACGGAACTAACCGTGAAATGCCCCGTCGCACACGCCCTTTTTTGCGTGGAATGCCCCGTGGGTCTAATGACGCCTTAGTGGCTCTTGGGACTTAAATCTTCATGAAAGACTACCAAATGTTATGATTTTTATGTTTGCTGTTATCTTTTGTTAATTAAATTAGGATTTGGTGTGGTGTCATGTTGCGCTAAACTTTGAGATAATGAAAAGTCCGTCTTGTATTTATAGGCTCATATTTTAAAGATGGCCGCTGACTATGAGGCTCTTAGGAAGACTCAGAGTCACTCAGCGGGCAATAGAGAGGGCTATGCTCGGGGTTTCCCTACGTGATCAAATCAGATCCGTAGGAGAACTAAAGTCACCGACATAGCCTACCGAATTGCAAAGCTGAACTAGCAATGGGCAGTCGGCTATATACTCAGCAGTGAAAGTGGTTGGCGGATGGTATCATCCTACTGTGAGAATGTCATCTCACAGAAGGAGACATCAAAGAGGGAGAAGGAAGCTGCAGCTGAGGCTATTTCTATCCGTAGGAGGAGGCCGGGAGCCAGGAGACGCGCCTTTGCGAGTCTCCATCTATTCTGAATGGTCGTGACAGACGATGTCCGGAGTCCCAGAGCGTAATGTCCCCACTGAACCTCTGGTACTTCTGTTCAGGACACTGAGGGTTTTAGTGGGTATTCTGTTATTCAGCGAGTCCCACACTCCTGGTTGAAAGTATGAGTTTCAGCCAGGATGCGCAAATGCAAAAAAGGACAAATAGTTCGCAGAACCGATGGACGTTGAGCCTGAAGGTGCTAGAGTGGCGGCATCGCACCGGAAAACGCAGCGTCGGCAGACCCCACACCAGGTGGACCGATGACACCAGGCCGGTCGCTGGCACCCGCTGTATACAAGCGGCGCAATATCGGGTCCATTGGAATTCATTAAGACAGACCTTTGTCCGGCAGTGGACGTCCATCGGTTCAGACGACGACGACAATCTTAAAGATTAAACTTACCTCAAGGGTTTTCATTATTATTCACGTCAATTATATAATCAAAAACACAAATAATCACTAAAGAGGTTCAACGCAACACACGCATCGTTAGTAACGGTCACTTCGTAACAAAATGTGACAATTTAAGGGCTCACAGAAACAATGATATAGATTGTATAATACTAAAAACCAAGTATTAAAGCAAGCGAGTATTAAATGACCTACGTGGTTGCTGACTATGGGCCTCATGCGGAAGCTCAGAGTCACACAGCTTGCGATGGAGAGGACTATGCTTGGAGTTTCTCTACGTGATCGAATCACAAATGAAGAGATCCGTAGTAGAACTAACGTCACCGACATAGCCCTACGAATCGCGAACCTGAAGTGGTGATAGGCAGGGCACATAGTCCGAAGGACCGATGTACGATGGGGGCCGAAGGTGCTGGAGTGGTGACCCCGCACCGGACTATGCAGTAGAGGCAGACGATGATATAAAGACGTCGCCGGTAGCCACTGGAGTCAGGCGGTTCAAGATCGGGCCTTGTGGACGTCATTACGTAAGACTTATGTCCAGAAGGGGACGTCCATCGGTTGAAGCGACGACGACGACGAAGTATTAAAGATCATACGACTAAGATACAACGAAACGAAAAAAAGTTTTATCAATACTATCTTCTTTTTAACTTCTTTTCGCCGTGCTTGATCACATTTTACGTAACGCCCTCATCACGCTTACACCAACTTACTGCCGAAGTCAAGCGTACTTAAAAAGGTTTTAACTTTATATATTATACTGAGATATTTGTATACGTATGTACATAAAAACATTGACTCTTATAGTAAAAAGAGTGAATGTATATCATATAACTTACGAAACCAAAACAAACTTGTTATAAATTCTAGTTAGCTGCATAAGATTAACAACTCATTTAAGGGTAACTGTATACGTTTCTATAATAAACTCCCACAAGACGTTCTAAAGATGTCAATTAATAAATTCAAAGTCTTTGTTAAAAGAAAGTTGATAGAAAAATCGTATTATAAGTTGCAAGATTACTTAGACGAACGAATTGCTCTAATTTGAATTGAAATATATTAAACTAATATGATATTGTAATGATGATGGTAAAAAAAATACCCGACTGAGTTTGTTGTGGGTTCTTCTCGGATCAGGGCGCGAAGGTACCCTCGTAACTTTAGATTTTAAGCCGTTCTTGAGTACCATCATCAGACGTAATATGCCTACTTGAATAAAGATATTTTTGATTTTGATTATTGATAGATGTGATATTTCCAGTTTAATGCTATTCTGGACATGGTCTCATGTTTACTCGTCGTCTGATTGGTGGAGCTATTTTTTTCCCAGCGGGGAGTTTTACAATGAGGGGTAATTGGTGGTAGCGCAAGAGAGCAGGAATTTTAAAGATGATGGTATTTGTATCTTGCTTAATTAATTGAGCTTCCAACAATATAGTCAAATAAATTAACATATTTTAAATGTCTAACTGCCTCATTGGTCTAGTGGTTAGCATGTTCGACTACAGACATGAGGTCCTGGGTTCGAGTCCCGGGTCGGGCCAATTCAAAAATCAATATTGAGTTTTCTATTAAGATTTTCTCAATATTTGCCCGAAGTTGGGAAGTTGGCGGTGTGATCCACCCCCGTGCCTCGGAGAGCACGTTAAGCCGTCGGTCCTGCGCCTGATCTCTCTCCGGTTGTGTCGGATTCCCGTTACATCGGACTATGAGAGTGAAGGAATAGAGGTTGCACTTGTGTACGCTCTAAAAACCCTCGCTCCTCGGAGTGAAGAGGCCTGTGCCCAGCAGTGGGACGTTAAAGGGCTGCTACTTACTTACTTAAATGTCTAAAAAAGATTTTTCAGCGTGTTATTTAATTAAAAGTTTTCTTTTAATACAAACAGGAATTATTAGGTAGGAATGCGTGATCCTTACGTGATTAACATATAGAATTAATATTTAACGAGACGCTAATAAATTTCGTAATCCGTCAAATTTATTCCGCCGTTCGTCAAACTCAGTTTTCTGAGCCTTAACTCCGAGTGGTATCCTTTAATGAACCTAATTTATTCCCGGGATATATTCTAGATAATTAACTTGCATCGTTTTAAAAAGTTCCCTAAACACACACGAAGTAATCATCAAAATAATTGTAGAATATGCAAATATACATAACTTAAAAAGTTAAGTAGCAGCCCATTAACGTCCCACTGCTGGGCACAGGCCTCCTCGCTCATATCAGAGAGGGTTTTAGAACATAGACCCACCACGCTGCTCCACTGCGGATTGGCAGGCATAGAACACAAGTGCACTCTCTATTCCTACACTCTATACACGACCGGACGAACGTGCTCTCCGAGGCACGGGGGTGAATCACACCGCCAACTTCCCAACTTCGGGCAAATATTGAGAAAATCTTAATAGAAAACTCAATATCGATTTCGAACTGGCCCGACCCGGGACTCGAACCCAGGACCTCATGTCTGTAGTCGAACATGCTAACCACTAGACCAATAAGGCAGTCGAAGGCAGTCGCAAATATACATAGTTATCGGTAACTCAATGTATTCCCGTTAGGAAACAATAGATGAGTGTTTGCGATAAATTAAATTAAAACTCATCTGATGTTTGTTACCTCATAACTTCCGAATGGATGAACCGATTCTGATGATCCCTTTTTATATAAAAGGTGATGCTTTCCTTAAGATCCTATTTTATTTTAGTCCAGTACTGATGATGGCATCCATGAGAAAACCGGATAAGTCTTAAATGGACGAATGACTCAAGATCACTCCAACTGATTTCGATGATTCTTTTTTATTGGAAAGGATATACTTCAAGGGTTGTTTAAAGATAGTTTGGTTAGCTTTTGATCATGGGATCCATGGCAAAGTAACGGAACTCTTCAATTATTAGGAGCAATTTAACGATACTCGGCAAATCTTTTATAAGATCTCCGGATATTTGAGTCACCAACCGTAACTTGGGTATGGTCAAGTGATTGTCGCAGTTAAATATGATGATCAATGGAACTCCTCAACGGCTTACAGTAAGGGTGCTATTTTGGCAGAATATATAACTGTCTTTAATCAAATAGCAATGAGCTAACGTTTGTTGCTGCATTGCAATATTTATAAGGTTTATTATGTACAAAGCGGTGGTAGCTGGGGGGGGGGGGACACCGGCTCCAAATATAAGAATACGAAGAACTCTAAAAAAGAACACGCAATTATTACTTTTTAGAGTATGTTAATATATTTGCAAGAGTTTGTTTGGAAGGCGGTTCTTTTTTGTTATTTATTTTATATTTTATAGGCTATCCGGATTTTTCACCTACTGTAACGTCGGTATGGTGAAGTTATTGTCGTAGTTACATATGATGATCAATGGAACTCCTTAACGGCTTACAGTACGGATGCGATTTTTGGCAGAATATATAACTGTCTGTAATCAAGTAGCAATGAGCTTACGTTTGTTGCTGCATTGCAATATTTTCTTAAGGTGTATTGTTTGTAAAGCGGTGATGATGAGTATAAGGGAGGGGAGAGGAACATTTGCGTATTAGTGATGAGCTAGATTATCATATAAAAGACTAGTGATGGCAGGTTGGCAAAGTAACTTACCTGTAACGTATCTTTTATACATGTTCAGACATATTTATTAGTGTGTGATTTGCGAAATTATCAACCCGATTGAATTGAGATAGACACAGAAAGCGGGTTTTCCCATAAACCCTCGGCATTGAGAAATACGTAGGTTGAGTAAGATAAATAAACACTATGAAATAAACAAATAAATACCAAAAATATATCGCAAATGTTGTCTTTTCCATATACAACTACCTTGTTTGAGTTAGTGAAGTTTTCTTGATATTAAATAAGTAATTATCAATATAAAAACAGCATAAATTGAAATTTATTATAGCTCAATACATAAAATAAGTTTTATTATTATTATTTCACTCGAATCTTTCCGTAATATAAATGTAATGGATATGTTCACGACCTCAATAGTGTAAGAGTTATAACATCGTTGGCACATGTTTTGGGTCGAACCCCAGCTGGATATTTTGAGGAAATTACGTTTTCTGAACAGTTCCAAACGTATTAAACTTTTGTTATATTATAAAGTAATAACTGTTGTTAAATAAAATCCAAAAAATTACATTCAACTTGATTTTTATATTAGTTTTTAATCGTCTTTAAATCCTATCGTTTTTGTTACATCCATAACGTTCAAAAGAGAGAGAGTTTTTAGAGCATAGAACCATTACGTTGCTCTACCGCTACAGACAGGATTTCTTTACATCTTCCAACCTTAATAGGTTTCAAATCATAAAAAGAGTGAATGTAAATCATATAACTTACGAAACAAAAACAAACTTGTTATAAATTCTAGTAGGCTGCATAAGATTACCAACTCATTTAAGGGTAACTGTATACGTTTCTATAATAAACTCACACAAGACGTTCTAGAGATGTCAATGAATAAATTCAAAGTCTTTGTTAAAAGACAGTTGATAGAAAAATCGTATTATAAGTTGCAAGATTACTTGGACGATAGAAACGAGTGGGAGTGAACTAATTTGAATTGAAATATATTAAACTAATATGATATTGTAATGATGATGGTAACAAAAAGAAAATTCAAAATACCCTACTGAGTTTGTTGTGGGCTCTTCTCAGATCAAGGAGCGAAGGAACCCTCGTAACTTTAGATTTTAAAGCGTTATTTTATACCATTATCAGACGTATTATACATTAGAATTAGAGTGAGTGTAGACACACGTATAGATTATTTAAAGAGCTATTTGCAGTGTTTTACTGCATGGAGCTTATTGTCGTTTCTGAGGCCCCACCTGTGTACTAAATTTCATTTAACACACACACACAGACACGGTGAAAGACAGTAATGATGGTAATTTTACACCCTTGAAGGTACAACTTTTACAGACGGCCTAAAATATAAGTCTCAAAACTATAGCTCTAAAAATGACGATAACAATCCTTTATAACATTAACAAGTAGCCTTTATCATTTCTCAAGCTCTAGACTATCAGTGTGCCAAATTTCATTTAAATCGGTTCAGTAGTTTTGACGTGAAAGGGCAAAAGACAGACAAACTAAATTATTTTCGCATTAAAAAGTAAACTATGTCCTTTCTCAGGCTCTAGACTGTCAGTGTGCCAAATTTCGTTTAAATCGTTTCAGAAGTTTTGATGTTAAAGCGCAAAAGACAGACAAACTAAATTATTTTCGCATTAAAAAGTAAACTATGTCCTTTCTCAGGCTCTGGACTATCAGTGTGCCAAATTTCATTTAAATCGGTTCGGTAATTTTGATGTGGAAGGCCAAAAGACAGTCAAACAGAGTTATTTTCGCGTTAAAATATAGCCTATGTCATTTCTCAGGCTCTAGGCTATCAGTGTGCTAAATTTCGTTTAAATCGGTTCAGTAGTTTTGTCGTGAAAGCTCGACAGATAGACAGTTACTTTGGCATTAATAATAGCAAGAGTTGTAATCAAAGCACTGTTCAAGTTAAGCAATTCATTCGCTCCCATCCTTTTACAACGTCTCAGTAATCTTTTAAATTATAGCATTAATTTAATTGGCTTTAGCTTAATAAAGTTTATTAAATGACATCTTCAAGAAATCTTTAAAAGACTTTTTAATTTTATTTAGACAGTTCATAAAGAATTCATCTTTGCTTGTTACATTTATATATCCTATAGCATTTGTTTGTACTTGTGTATTTCACAGAAATTCTTCTGTTCTAGATGATTCTAGAATAATTTAGATTGATAATAACATCTGAGAAATAAAGGATTTACTCATATTTACACAGGATCGGAAACTACGTGAATAGCTCGCTAAAAAGGCACCCCAACAAGAAAGGGAGAATGTAATAGGTGCTCCCTCCCATCAAGAAGGATATCAAACGGTATATGTTTGCCCACCTGCTCCTAGTCACGTGCACCATCAGTCGAACTCATCCGGGACACTGGGTAGGAAACCACAAATTGATCCCTGGTGTCTCACTCACAGATGACGAGGGTTCTGCTAGGTTACAGTATATTGTTTGGCCTCTTCTTTCATCGTGTCCCAAACTCATTGTATGTACATTAATGCATTTCCCAGCAACATAACAAATGTAATACTTGGGGGGAACAGCTAGTTAAGTATTATTAGTGCAAATACGCCTTTTTAAGGAATATATGCTCTCTTACACACTATCTCTCTCACTTCAATCGATGGGCGTCCACTGCTGGACATAGGTCTCATCTGATGATGCTCTCTGTGCCGCCTGACTCCAGCAGCTACCGGCGAACCTCCTTATGTCGTCGCTCCACCTTGTGAGGGGGGAGGTCGCTATTCCAGCACTTTCAGACCCCAATGTCCATCGGTTCGTGCACCGCCCATTGCCATTTCAGCTTCGTAATTCTTAGGGCTGTGTCGGTGACTTTGGTTCTTCTACGGATCTCCTCATTTCTTATTTAATCGCTTAGAGAAACTTCATCGCACGCTGATTGACTCTGAGCTTTCGTGCGACGATGTTTCGGAGCCGTAAGTCATCACTAACAATACGCACTGTTCGAAGATTTTGGTGTTTTGACATTGAGGGATATTGGACGAGAAGATCTTACGTAGCTTTCCGATCGTTGCCCAACCGAGTTCTGGCGGTTGACCTCTTCTCGAAATTGGACCTACCTAGCTGGAGGACTATATGTCTTCGGTATGTATATTTGTCAACAATTTCGAGTGCAGAGTTCTCAACGATGACTGGGTGGAGTGGGAACATGGATATTGGACAAAACTTTCGTCTTATCCATGTTCATTTAAGGCCCACCTGTTGAGAAGCTTTGGAGCGGTCATCGAGCATAATATTAAGATCTTCCAGAGTCTCTGCCATAATGACCATGTTGTCGGCATACCGTAAATGAGTGATGTACTCGCCGTTTATGTTGATGACCATTCCGTACCACTCCATTAGCTTAAAGAGGTCTTCCAACGCCGAAGTGAAGAGCTTCGGGGAGATAATGTATACAAACGAAATAAGTACGAAACACAAGCTATTAATTCTAATTGCGTTAAATTTAAAAGCATTTTTTGCGAAATAACTCTTTATTAAATGCCTAATTGATAATAATTTTCCGTCCGTCTGCGCCTCTTTTGTATTTATTCTCCAAAACACTTTAAAGGGGTTTAAAGGAACAAATTTCTGACAGGTTAGGAGTTTACTGTGATCTTTGCTTACACCGATTACATCTTATATCCAATTAGGAGTATGGGACTCGCTGGCAAGCCAGAATACCTACTAAAACTGAAAGGTAACCTCCACATCCTTTAATGGATCAAGCATCAGAGGATCCGTTGATAATCTAGAAGTTTCTTGCTGGAAAACTTAGGAGGGGGGTAGGAGATGCGGAAATCTATGCTTATATATAACTTCCTGCTGCAGAGAATCATGATAAGTGAGCATAAAGTTTACAATTTATAAAAAACCTTGATGAATAAGGATCTAGCGTTTCCTTAAGAGAAAATTTAAAAGATATATCAATCTTCACAGTACCGTCGCTATATATATTGAATAACAATTTATATATCTGTAATAATATTCATTTATATAACAAAAAGATCGAAACACACAATTTTAATACAAGAAATAAACACAAACTTGTAATGCCATATTTTAGAGGGAAAAAGCTTCAGAAGTCATTTGTCGGGTTGAGCATACGCATATTTAATAAGATACATGAATCACTTCTGGGTTTGCCTCCACATAGTTTTAAGAAGTATGTTAAAAATGTCCTAATAAAAAAGGCATATTATAATGTGGAAGATTATTTAAGCGACAAAGAT
>JACTOM010000103.1:2031350-2089120 GCA_015832385.1 Elymnias hypermnestra
GTGGGGGGTCTGCCTAAACTGCGCCGTCCGGTGCGGGGTCGCTACTCCAGCACTTTTAGCCCCCAACGTCCATCGGTCCTTCGGACTATGTGCCCCGCCCATTGCCACATCAGGTTCGCGATTCGTAGGGCTTTCGAATTTGATCGCGTAGAGAAACTCCGAGCATAGCCCTCTCCATCGCACGCTGAGTGACTCTGAGCTTCCGAATGAGGCCCATAGTCAGCGACCACGTTTCCGATCCGTAGGTAAGCACTGGCAACACGCACTGTTCGAAGACTTTAGTCTTCAGGCACTGAGGGATATTGGACGAAAACGTCTTCCGGAACTTCCCGAACGCTGCCCAACCGAGTTGGATTCGGCGGTTGACCTCTTTCTCGAAATTGGACTTACCTAGCTGGACGATGTGTCCCAGGTATGCGTAATCGTCAACAATTTCGAGTGTCGAGTTCTCGTCGATGACTGGGTGGAGCGGAACATGGATATTGGACATAACTATTTTCTTATCCATGTTCATTTTCAGGCCCACCTGTCGAGAAGCTCTGTTGAGGTCATCGAGCATTGCAGTGAGATCTTCCAGAGTCTCTGTCTCTACAATGCAGTATTATACATTATCCAATTAAATAAATAAGATATATTTCATGTAGATTAAAACTGCCTTTGAGTGTGTTTCATTTAAATATATATCTTAGAAGATATCATTGGTTAAATATACAGTTGGTGGATTAGGGATATGTTACGTGGCGGCACGTCATTGGCTAGTATTTAAGTTAGAGAATAGCTATATAATAAAGCTATAATCAATTAGATTAGAGGTAGCTACAACAGAATAGCCACTATTATCTAAAAGTGTAACGTTATCATTGGTAGCACGGGCGAAAATATTATCAGTGCTCCATTATTTGCACGGCAAATATTTATGTCAGTTGTGGTTTATAAAACGTTTAATTCACTTGATTGTTAGATAAATATTTGTCGCTGTTTTGGAATTTATAGATTGTATTTTAAAATTCAGTCTCATTTATTATGTCAAAAATGGACTTCCTTATGAAGTTATGTAGATGTTTTTGTCGTCGCCATCGTAGTCGTCCTTAACATTGCCTTCGTATTTGTCGTTGTCATTGTCATCGTCGTCATCCTTATCGCCGTCATCGCAATCTTTACCATCATAGGCAATTTGTCTAAGACTTGATACATGCATAGCATCACGGCTTATTCCCATAGGGGTAGACAGATACCATGTCCTTCCACTTGCCACATCTCTTTCGCTTCATTCATTGTCATTAAACCTTTTGTTGGGGAGGGATGCAGGTTCAGACGAATCCTTCTGGGTTCAGTGGACTGTGTGTGGTTCAGTGCTTCGATTTTCAATTCTTGAGGGTTCAGGGGTCTTCAGGGTTCGGCGTCAGTTGATCAGGCTTGGATCTTTGGGTTTCAGTATTCCGTGGTTCGGTTTTCCAGGTTCAATGCGTTGATCGTCGGTGTGCAGTGTCGGTGTGCAGAATATGTAGCTTTCTAATAGTAAAAAAATGTTTGAAATCGTTCCCTCTATATTATTAGTTCAGATACCCCAGAAACATGAGAATCAATTCAACGTAGACAAAGTCAAAGATAGTCAGTAGTCATTTATCATAAAAATCATTTTACATTTATTTTAATAATATAATTGGAGAAACAGTTTCGTTTTGGGATATCTATTCAACAATCTGTTTCTCGTAAAATTTCATATCCGATATTATAAAATCTCTTAATTGCCAATTAGCGACATGAAAGATCAATTACATGACAACTTGTTAAGGAATTAATTGGCACTTGAAACAATGTGAACTAATATTGTAAAGAGGAAACATTTTTGTAACGTTTTCACATAAAACTATTCGGCCGATTTCAAAATTTCTTATACCATCATAAACCTGCATTTTCACTTAGTGACTTAGGCTATATTATTTACTCAAAAAAAATAGGGATCCCTAATAAAAATGCATTAATGTAACCCAAGGTGTGAAAAAATTGGTCACTAAAAATTTGTAATCGCGTGGGCTGGGAAAAATATTCTAGATAGAATAATAAAATGTTCTACAATATTATAGAACGTATTAATATCTACAAAAAAGTCAGTAATAATGTATGTCCAACTACTGTAGTTATGCTGCTATAACTACTTTTGTACATTTTAAAAGTTAATAAAAAATCCGTCAATAAAAAAACCATATTATTCATACCTTTGCCTATTATTGCTATTACATTGAAGACCGTTTCAATACCTGTAAAATGCTTTTTCAATCATTAAAATAGGACATTCCATTCAAAAGATATAATGAATTTTAAAATGTCAATCTAAGAAAATAAGTCAGATTTTCCACTGCCACGAGATCGGTATCTACCTGGGTGAAACCGCAGGGCATTGCAAGTCTATATATAAAACACTAAAACTGTTTGTACCTATGTCTTTTATAGACTTAAAAACCTACTGACTTGCTACAAACTAGGCACATCAGAAAGGCAATAATGTGAAGATACTGCTAGTTAAAACTATATGAGATTGAATTTGAGTGACTCCTTGCCTAAGTGCGACTTTCTCCATATTCCCATGGGATCAGGAACTACAAGAGTAAGATCGTTATGAATGACAATTGGTTTGGATAAACAACAAATTTCTCCATATTTCAACGGAATCGAAAAGACCATGTTGGCAAGGTGTTCAGGATTATACGGATCCCTCCGGGTTCAGTGGTCTGTATTCGGATCTTCATTGAGTGGGTTTTCAGGGTTCCCATGCTCATGTTCGGTACTTCCAGGATCAGAGGTTCGCTTGTTGGGTCTACAGAGATCACAATTCGGGCGTAGTAAGGATCCACTCCGATCAATCAAGTCAAAAGAGTCCGAATAATTTTTTTTTTCGGAATGGCTTTAGCTGTTAGCCCTACTGGCTTTTACAGCGTAACCGGAGAGAAGGACGGGCTCTTATGGAGCCACTTTTTGCGATCGAGCCTTGAAAAGGGCCCGGAAAGGGCTCGCTCTCATGGGAAACGCTGTTTCAAGAGCGTTTCCTGCGCGACCGAGCCTTGGCTTAGAGCGACGTTATCATTAATCACCATATCAGACAGTGGGGGAGGAGCGGTATGAACATGGGCGCCCCCGGAAACGTGAGTCTACGTCCAGGAGACGTCAGAAATCGGGTCGTCAAGGACATATTTAGGCCATCTCTTCTAAGGTGGAACGTTGAGACGGATCGTATAGGACGACGCGGTAACCACTAGTGGGTTCCTATGATTAATGTCTCTCTCGAAATAGTTTTTGGAGAGCGTTTTAAAATGACTCATGGTGTAACGCGGGGTTAAGTTCTAAATCCATATGCAAATCGACATTTCGAACTTAACAGGTTCATCCTCAAGAATCTATTTTGACCAGTCTGCGCGCTGGTCTTCTTCCTTCTTCTTCTTTCTCAAGAGCATGGTCTTTTCAGGGTTCACCTCGATTCTCCAATTGTGTACCAATTCGGCGATGCGTTTGCCCGTTTTTTGGAGTCTCGAGATGATGAGATTGGTATCTCGTGAGGTGGTGAAGAGTGCGTCTGATCAAACCAAGGGAGTGCAATTGCGGAAAAGTCAGTGTTGTTGCGATTATATATTAAAATAAGATTGTCAATTAAGTGTTACGAAGTGTTACGGTGTAATGTTTCATAAGATGGTGCATTGACTTATTTTTAAATGGTTGTACCAATTGGCGGCAAACTAGACTTAATCACCCAATTTGTGAAAAGTTACAAAAGGTTTTGTATTGTAGTTCTCAACTCAGTTGAGTACTCAGTCTTAGTTCTCAATTTTGATCAACGTTAGCTACCAGTTCTTGTGTTAAAAGTAAATTGGGCTGCTCTGCGATACAAAGCTAAGTTTGTTTCTCTAATTGACTATTTTATTAAAAAGATTGAATGTACATCACATAACTTACGAAAAAACTTGTTATAAATTCTATTAAGCTGCATAAAATTAACAACTCATTTAATAGTAACTGTATACGCTTCAATAATAAACTCCCACAAGACCTTTTAGAGATGTCAATTAATAAATTCAATTTTAAAAGAAAGTTGATTGAAAACTCGTATTACAGGTTGCAAGATTGCTTAGACGATAGAGTGGGAGTGAAACTTATATAATATAATTATGATGATGGTAACAAAAAAAATATAAAATACCTGAATAATAATTAATTGTTAATGGATGTTAATGATGCTATTGTATTTCTATGTTAATAATCTCATCGGATTTGTTGCGCTTTCGTAGATTTAGAAAAGGCCTACGATCGAGTGGTGAGGAATGAGCTGTGGTCAACGTTATCTACGTATGGTGTGAGCGGTAGTCTGATTCAAGCATTGAAGTCTCTCTATGAGGGTTCTAGTGTTTGTGTCAGAATAAACAGAGCGTACACGGAGTGGTTTCCTGTCGAAAGAGGTGTTCGACAGGGATGTGTTGCGTCACCATGGCTGTTCAACCTATTCATGGCTAACTGTTTGACAGATTTAAAAGAAAGTATGTATGGCTTAAGAATGAATGAATCATCATCAGCGTAGAGTAAACATTTGATGTTTATTCTACGCTGATGATCAAGTAATACTTGCGTCATTCGCTCATGAGCTTCAGGAGATGGTAAATATTATAAATGAAGCTTTGAAAGAGAAAAGAATGAAAGTGAATGTAAATAAAACGAAAGTTATGCTTCTTGAAAGACATGAATCTATGATGAATGGCAATATTTTGATAGCTAGGGAATAAGTGAGAGAGGTGAAAGAATTTGTTTACTTTAGATCTAAATTTACAAAAGATGGAACATATGAAAGTGATATTGAAAGGAGAGTGAATGTAGGGAATGTGGTAAATGGTGGTGCCCTGCACGCCTTTATGAATAGCCAGATGGTGTCTCAAAGGGCCAGACTGGCTGTGCATGCAGGAGTGTTGGTGCCAACACTTATGTATGGTAGTGAAAGTTGGGTATGGCAGAAGAATCACATAAGTAAAATAAATGCGGTAGAGATGAGCACGTTGAGAAGTATAAGTGGATTGAAACTTAGTGACAGGGAAAGAAAGAGTGTGATAAGAGAACGTTATGGTATAAAAGAAGATGTAGTGACTAAAATTGAGAAATATGCATAGATGGCGTGAGCATGTAGAGAGAATGAATGAAAGGAGACTGACAAAAAAGATTTATAAGTCAAGAGTGAATGCGAAAGTTGGAAGGGGAAGACCAAGGCGAACGTTCCTGGAACAAATCCAGGACATTTTAAATAAGGGCCAGGTCAAGAGTACTTTAAACCGACGAACTTGTATGAAAGGTTTAATGAGAATGAAGGAAGCGAAGGAGATTTGCAAGGATCGTGGCAAGTGGAAGGGTGTTGTCTCTGCCTTCCCCTATGTTCTTCTCAGTGGTGAATATTTTCCGAACCAGTGGTAGAGATTTTGATAGCTCTTTAAAATTGTGCATACATTGATTTATTTTATTAATTCGGTCTTCCCGACAAGGGCTTGAAAGGAAACCTTAACCCTTAGTTTTGGAGTCATTTCTTCCTTTATTTTTCATAAAATAGTTATCTAAATGATATTTAATATCGTTTTAAATATCGGAACGTAGAGAATTAACTACTGCGAATGTTAATCAATAGATAAGGCACATTATTAGATATCTGTAAGCTTACAGTAATATAAAGGGGATATTTGAAGACAAAGCCCGAACCGTACTTAAGTAGCTTGAGACGTATCACATACTGAATTAATTATTGCGTTTCTATCAAAGCAAATCCAGTAATTGTCTTCTACATTAGTCCTCGTACACATCTCCGATAACACATAAAACTTATCTCATTTATAGATAGATTTAATCCTTTGTTTTGGAATGAAATTTGGCTTAAATCGAACACATTGTGTGTCTAAAAAGTTTAAAATTTACATAGTATAAAATGAACTCGCATCCGTTGTTTGTTCGCTTAGATCTTTTTAACTATTCAACGGATTTTAATTCAGTTTACAGTTTCGAAAGAGTGATTTAAGAGGAAGGTTTTTATGTATAATACATATACATTATAGTGCAGAATAATAGAAAAATTATCGATTTGTAATGTGTTGTAACTGACATATTTTTGTGTGTTGAAATAGCAAACGCTGACTTAACCTTATAAGATAAATCAAATTAATGTACAACGAAATTGTATATCTTCAAAAGATCTATTAAAAAGTCAATAATAGTATTTATTTATCACTACAGGATAACTCACAGTAACCATTTTAATTTTTTATATATCACACAAAAATATGTGTTATTTATCAAGCTATTGTATACAATTTAATATTATTTCTTATCCAATAAAATACTTTAGTTTAGCTGTATATTTCATGTAGATTAAGATGGAACATGTAAAAGTGATATTGAAAGGAGAGTGAAAGCAGAGAATATGGTAAATGGTGCTCTGGACGCCTTTATGAATAGCCAGATGGTGTCTCAAAGGGCCAGACTGGCTGTGCATGAAGGAGTGTTGGTGCCAACACTTATGTATGATATAACACTTATGGATTGAAACTGAGTGATAAAATAAGAAATAGAGTAATAAGAGAAGTTTGTGGTATAAAAGAAGATGTAGTGACTAACATTGAGAAAGGTATGCTTAGATGATTTGGGCACGTTGAGAATGAACGAAAGGAGATTGACAAAAAGGATTTATTAGTCAAAAGTGAATGATTAAGTAGGAAGGGGAAGACTAAGGCGAACGTTCCTGGATCAAATCCATCAGCGAAAGAGATATACAAGGATCGTGTAAGGTGGAAGGACATGGTCTTTGCCTACCCCTATGATATTTATGTAAATATGTATAAAATATAACTCAATCTTACTAGAGTACCCTCAGTTACTGAATTCTAGGCGTGCCAAGTCACGGGCACAAGCCAGTGTATCAATAAAATTCATAAGTAAGTAAAGTAAGTAAGTAGCAGCCCATTAACGTCCCACTGCTGGGTACAGGCCTCCTCCCTCATATGAGAGAGGGTTTTTAGAGCATAGACCGACCACGCTGCTCCACTGCGGATTGGCAGGCATAGTACACAAGTGCACTCTCTATTCCTTCACTCTCATAGTCCGGTGTGACAGAAATTCGACACGACCGGAGAGAGATCAGGCGAAGGACCGACGGCTTAACGTGCTCTCCGAGGCACGGGGGTGGATCACACCGCCAACTTCCCAACTTCGGGCAAATATTGAGAAAATCTTTATAGAAAACTCAATATCGATTTCGAATTGGCCCGACCTGGGACTCGAACCCAGGACCTCATGTCTGTAGTCGAACATGCTAACCACTAGACCAATGAGGCAGTAAAATTCATAACACCCTAGTTTATTTTCTGAAAGCATGTTATGACCGAGTTCGTAATGAACCTTTTTGCTTACGTCGAACTGCTAATAAAGTAGGTCTCGCTGTGCGCTTGTTGCGAGTTTACTACGACTTATGAATACTAAAGTGCGCTTGTTGCTTTTATAAATTTGTTGATATTGCTTCAACTTGCTCGATATTTTGACGTGAATACGATGTAATTAAGTTTGCTTCCATAATATACGATGAGGGAGGGGGAACCTGCGGGTGGATTTAATCAGGAGTTGGCGTAAACAAAAATCTCAAACGCCTTTATCAACTTGTGATTAACTCAAAAATTATTGAACGGATTTTCATTCGGATTTTATCATTAGATAGAATAGTTCATGACGCAGATTTGGAGCTATAATTTGTCTAGGTATCGATGTAAATTAGTGGAAATATAATAATAATTGTTGAACGTGTCGACTATACCCATTTTTGCTCTTAAGACATTGGAAAGTTTTTCATTATCAACTTAAATATATTACTTTAAGAAACTAAATTACTAAAATAAACCATAATATGTTACTTTTTTTATCTATAAATTAGCAATTAACTTGGTTTCATTTGAAAGTAAGTGACAATAACGTCTAAGAGGTAATGTTACCTTTTTACAGGTTACTACTGATATGAATTTATCAACAGAAAAATCAATATAATATAATCGAACCCAGGAGCTCATGATTGGTAGCCAAATAAGATGACCACTTAACCAATAAGACAATTGAATACAATAGAGATTGTATTGCATTTATCTATTAATAGTTTCAGAACATTTCCTGTGTTCAGTTTACAAAGGGGTTTAATCTATTATCAACAGCTTATCTTATCTACACTACCGGAAGACTATGGTCTATCCTGTTTAAAGACCTCCATTAAGGCAAACCAAGGTCGCAAATAAATAATTATGTTTTATAATATAAACAAAAAACATTTTGTACGAAATCTTTAATATTTCAACGTAAGTTTTCAATATAAATTTAACAAATACACATAGATAACTAATTAAAACTAATTGTCACCAACTACGAGTATAAATAAAATGTTGTTTTAGCACTTGGAATGAAAATTTGTACATTCGGCCCTATTTTTAGTAACGAAAGTAGCAAATTGCGGCCCAATCGATCTTTTGATCGAAAGTTGTTGTCATTTGTGTTGTGGGTCAAAGATGATCCCATTTGTATTATGACCCAACATTATTCTGATTCGTATCGTGACCCAAAGTTATTCTCATTTGTATAGTGACCCAAAGTTGTTCTCATTTGTATTGTGGCTCAAAGTTGTTCTCATTTGTATCGTGGCTCAAAGTTGTTCTCATTTGTATCGTGACCCAAAGTTGTTCTCATGTGTATCGTGATTCAAAGTTATTGTCTTTTGTATCGTGACCTAAAGTTTTTATCGTTTGTATAGTGACCCAAAGTTGTTCTCATTTGTATCGTGACCCAAAGTTGTTTTCAGGTGTATCGTGATCCAAAGTTGTTATCACTTTTATCGTGACCCAAATTTGTTCTCATGTAGGTCGTGACCCAAAGCTGTTCACATTTGTATTATGTACCCAAAGCTGTTCTCATTTGTATCGTGACCCAAAGTTGTTGTCATTTGTATCGTGACCCAAAGTTGTTCTCATTTGTGTTGTGACCCAAAGCTGTTCTTATCTGTACCATGACCCAATGTTGTTCTCATTTGTATCGTGACCCAAAGTTGTACTCAGGTGTATCGTGATCCAAAGTTGTTATCACTTTTATCGTGACCCAAATTTGTTCTCATGTACATCGTGATCCAAAGCTGTTCACATTTGTATTGTGTACCCAAAGCTGTTCTCATTTGTATCATGACCTAAAGTTGTTCTCGTTTGTATCATGACCTAAAGCAGTTCTCATTCGTATCGTGACCCAAAACTGTTCTCTTTTGTATTGTGACTCAAAGCTGTTCTCACTGTATCCAGACCCAAAGTTGTTCTCATTTTTATCGGATATTTATATTTACATTATGACTTCGTTTGAAAATTTTTATTGTTAATTTTTTCGTGTATTTCTCTATTATTTTTGTATTCGAGGTAGAAAGAAATACAATAAATCAACGATCATTAAAATCAGTCCAA
Source organism: Elymnias hypermnestra (assembly GCA_015832385.1). NCBI lineage: Eukaryota > Metazoa > Arthropoda > Insecta > Lepidoptera > Nymphalidae > Elymnias > Elymnias hypermnestra. The sequence continues at coordinate 2,040,842 of JACTOM010000103.1, forward strand.
CCGTTCTTGATTTATAAATGGTGTAACGAACACTTTGTTTTGTATATGTAGATTAACTTTTAATAAAATTTCATCCTAATTACTCGATAATAACAATTTCTTACACGAAGGTCTTATTACTTTCGTGACCTCAATTTTGACGGTTCAAACTCAGACTTTGGCCTCAGGTCAGAGAATCGTTTACACTAATTAGACAATATTTAAAAAGGTATCTTTTTTCGACAAACAATGTTGTATATCAGGCTCTATGTTAATTGTATTCTAAGATAAAAAATCATCGTGAATTACTTGTGAAAAAAGTTAAGCCTTTATTTTTTTGATGGGGCTAACTCCTCAACCGTACGCGATGTGTTACAGTCCAAACTTAGCGTAAGAAATTCTTTGAACCTTTGGCTATCCAGTGGTGTAATTGAATTTCAGATGAAAGTGGTAGATGGGTAGCTGTTCGCGCCAACCGGCGCGAAGCCTTGGTACCTCGGAAGCGGCATACTCGCGCCATCTGCAAGTTTTCCGACGTTCTAATGCACTGGCTATCGGGAGGCGTCCGTATATGACACGAGAGGGTGCCTCCTCTGCAGTTCCATCTTTATAAGCAATATAGTTTATAGATTATCTGTAGTACAGAAGTCGAGATCGACTTGTCAACTTTCGAAGCGTATGGTGACAATAAGCCCGCTTCGTGATTTTGTATGATTTTGTCGGGAAAGTGCGGTGATTCCACGCATTAATTAATTAGTTTGTGGGGCTAATGAAGTAGATCTTCGTGTTTTGTAGGCCCGTATCGTAGCCCTCTAGTAAAAGGTAGGTCATAGCGCGGCTAGGTTATTTCACCCACAGTAGGACTTTCCTGTGGATTTTGGTATTGGAATAGAAGACCGGCGTTGCCTACAGCAGCTTTAGATGCCTTGGCAGGTATGTAGGTAGGTAGGTGTACAATTCATTTATATCTGTTCGACACCTAGGCGGATTCTCCCCTTATCATTCTCCTACCGCCGTCTCGGGGACCGATTCGACCTGCACCTTTATGGGCCGGGTCCAGGGTCGGGGCCGGCGTGAACAGTAGCTACAACACCAAACTTTATACAACGATTTTGTTATCATTGTCTTCCTATGGATGCGATTATAAAGACGTATTCACGTTAAAATGTAAAACTGTGCTCTTAAAACCCTCCCTCTATGAATGAGCAGGCCTGTGCCCAGCAGTGGGACTTTATTAAGCTGCTACTTACCTCATACCATGGGGAATAACTTGTGATTTTATTTCTGTAGTCTTTTTCAGTACAAATAAACTCCAACATTATTATAGCACTCATTGAAACGTATATAATTGGATGAATATGTGTGTATGATGCAATATAGTTTATAAATAAACAAGAAATATCTATACTCATACTTTGATGTATAGAATTTAATGCTTAAGTAACTTAGTTGACAGTAGAACTCACACTAAACTATGAAAAAGTTAAAAAATAATGCAATTTAAAGTAGGATAGCTTCAGAATTTATCGCATTCAAACCTTGTGACAAGTATTTTTAATATATATTAGTAATAACGCTGAAGAATTTGTTCGTTTGATTGAACGCTATAATCTCAAAAAATACTGGTAGCAATTAAAAAATTCTTTTATTTTTGGATAGCTCATTTATCGAGGAAGATTATAAGATATAAAACATCATTTTACGTCTAATAGGAGCTTAGCATCAATGCAAAATACCGCAAAATCGGGAAAAAATATTCAATTAAAATGCATTCTTTCCGTGTCATGCCTAAACAGTTAAAGATACCTATTAATTATGTAGAATGGAATTGTTCCTTTTGAAACGTTCTAAATAAATGTCTAAAGTAGTATACGTCTATCTTTTAAGGTTTACCCACTATAACTCATTTTGTGGCAATCAAATTTGTTCACATTCTTGTCAGATAGTACAGTATATCATCATTAATTCGTTCAGGAATAGCTCAATATATAATGAGGCGGTTTTAAATGTCTTTTACCAATTAAAAGCTTTGTTATAAGTCTACTTTTTTATGGTAGTAAGGCCTTTAAATAATTTTAATAACAATTTACTGCAAGAGCAAATAAAAAAGCTATTAAAAGTGCGTAAAAAGCATTTCTTTTACTGTTCTAAATGAATTGAAAGGACACATTTTGTATGATTATTTATTTAATTATAACATATTTCTTACAAAAGTTCATCTTAATTATAAATTAAATTAGATACGTTATAAATACTAAGTATATATAGATTACATGTAGACAGACATACAACTAAAGATAAAGATTAAATTATGTATTCAATAAATAAGAGGGACGAGGATAAATTAATTGTTAACGAATGAATTAAATAAGACGTATAATAAATTCTAAGGATAATAACGAAATGAAAAAAAACAAGAGGAAAATTAAAAAATAGTGCGATTGGGCGGTCTTAACGGTAAATAGCGATCTGTACCAGATAAAACCTGCGAATACGATGTTCTACATAGAAAGGAGAGAGAAGGTAAGCGGTATTAGTAAAGAAATAGACATACATATATACGTTTCATATAATGTATACATACATAAAGATAAAAAAAATAAAAATAGTGAGATTTTTGTCTTTAGCTGTGTTTAAGAAGAGACTTTTGACTACTCCAATGGTCTGGACTAGATTATCACTGCGTACGGGAAAGTACGCCAGATATTTTCGTCCGATATCTCTCAGTGTCTGAAGACCTAAGTCTTCAAACAGTGCGTGTTGCTAATGATGACCCATGGTTTTGAAACGTGGTCGCTGACTTTGGGCCTCATTCGAAAGTTCAGAGTCACTCAGCGTGCGATGGAGAGGGCTATGCTCGGAGTTCCTCTACGCGATCAAATGAGGATATCCGTAGCAGAACCAAAGTCACCGACATAATCATATCACGAAGCTGAAGTGGCAATGGCTGGGGCACATAGTCCGAAGAACCTATGGACGTAGGGGCCTGAAAATGCTGGAGTGGCGACCCCGCATGTGGCCGATGATATCAAGCGGATCGCCGGTAGCCAGGCGTCGTCATTACGTGAGATCTATGTCCAACAGTGGAAGTCTACGGATTGAGACGACGACGAAGAAGAAGAAACTATCACTAGACTAGACTGACACTAGACCAATGAAACATCATTATTCTAGTGGTTAGCATGTTCCGCTACAGACATAAGGTCCTGGATTCGAGACCTATTTTCTGTTAAGATATTCTTAGTATTAGCCCTGTGTTGTGTAGGTTTCGGTGTGGTCTATACCCGTGCCTCCTATAGCACCTCCTAGAGCTGATGTCTCTCCAGTCGTGTCGGATGGTCGTTCCGTCGGACTATGAAGGTGAAGGAATAGAGAGTGCACTTGTGTACTATGCCTGAATACGCAGTGAAGCTGCAGATGGATCTATGTTTTAAAAACCCTCTCTCCTAAAAATGAGGCCTATACCCAACAGAGGAACGCTAATAGGCTGCTGCTGCTGCTGCTGCTGCTACTTGCTTAAGAATAAACTTTTCTCTTTAAATATCTGTAAGGGCTAATGTTTCTTTGTTTTTGGTATATTTTCTTTTTTTACTCCACTATGCTTAAGTTTGACCATTTAGCTAAATTAAATGATTTTTTTAAGGTATTTAATATATCTTTTGTTGCTCTTCCATAAAATATAATACTTCAGTTAAAGCACATTATATTACATTTAAATCTAATCATACATACGACACAATCTCCTAGGACAGACGCAATTTCCAGGCATTTTTATGCAAATCATCCACCCGTGTAAAGCCAAGTAAGATCCAAAATTTGCAGTGGAAACAATGTCTAAAAGTTAACTACGTGGTTGCGAAAATAAAATCCCATGAAAGCATAAACAAAACCATCAATTGCTATCAAAATTAAGTATCCATTAGACGTCATAACCATAAACCGACGTCACAGGGCGAGAAATGGAAACATTTAACATTAAATTTTTAGAACAGTATAAAGGCTTTAAACATGAAACGATAAAAATTATATTTAGATTTATAAATTTTACGACCTATATGATTCTATTACAATCAGGACAAATGTAGAGATACAGAAACACATACACTAACATGAAACTTTGTTGTTATTACAATTTTTTGACTTACAGATCTTGGCAAAGCTATCATAAAGGAAAGGAATTAGTAAATATTATAAAGTACTTGTCGATTTGGATATAATACTTGAGCCAAATATAAAAATATATTACTGACTACATCAAATAACGCTCGAAAAAGTTTAGTAAATACATCAAGCTGAAACGACAGGAGTGGGACTTTGAAAGCGAAACCCATTGTATGGTAATTCCAAGGCATAATCTGCTTGAACATCTCCAGGTTTGGTTGTTAAATCAACCAAAGATTGTGTATCTATGAAATTCAAAATCTGCGGTGCATCTAAATTTCCTTGAAATACAGGAACCACTTTTAAGTCATCATTTAAATCTCCAGTTTTCCCTGGATCTCCCAGTAATACTGGATACAGCCTTGAGATGTGTTTTAAATCTTCAACGTCCTTTATGTTTTCTGCATATACAACATATTCTTTATCAGGTACAGTCTCTTCTATATAACCTCTATTAGCTTTTGTGTCATATTTTATGTCTCTAATTTCTTCTTTATTAACATTTTCTTCTGGATATGTATATTCACTATCAGTTTTAAGATTATATTTTAAATCTCTGTTCTCTCCTTTATCTGCTATAATTTGTCTGTCAGTTTTTATATTTTCGATATCAGTTAAATGTCCACTGGTTTGTATAGATTTTGGTATAGCTATTGGAGAGCCAGCTCGACTACGTTTTTCGTAATGCTCAAAAGGGTAAGTTGGGTAGAAACCGTAGTTTATCGGAGTTGTAGCAATCTGGAACAGAACATCTATTAACCGTTTATCTTTTTATTTAGTTAGTAAATGTTTTGTACAGTTATATTGCAGTTATTTTTTACTTATTTCTATATTATTATTTCTATCAGGGTATTCCCTAACGTTAGTAAGATGTCATACCTTTCCTCTGTGTGCATCATAAGTGTCAATCTAAAAGGAAAAGTCATCGTTAAATTTGTTATAGTTGTCTAGTTTATAAAAGGCTTTTGGACAAGTATTTAGGCATCTTAAATGTACATTTTGAAGTATAATGATGTTAGATGTTAGATAGCTTATATAGATAGTTCTTTAAGCACCAGCAAAAATTGCTGCACGATAGGTTGTCTGTGAAACATCACTTTTAACGATACCAATTTAAGAATTTAAAGTCCATTCTATCGTATTGTATCTATCATCTAATGGATTTGTGAAATGGCGTAATAAACACGCTCTGCTTATTTGGTTTATATAAGAATTACTTTAAATATTATCTTCTTCGTCTATGATTTTATAATTGATTACAAGACAAAGGAAACCTTTTAGATGCTTATAAATTTCCGTATGTCTTAATAGACCATTGCATTAGAAGCTAATGTCGTTTTTCATTGTAGCATCGTCTATAAGTCTTATTAGTGTTTTACTGTAAGCAAATTCTGGCCAACGATAAAATCTCGATTAACATTTGACTATCAAACTATAAGTAAAACAAAAACGATATACAAAAACCAATTTATAAAATGGACAAACTATAAAAGGGTGATGATAAATTTGCGTGCATTTATAAAACGTTGGTTACTGAATTAATTTCGGCGACAGTTAAAATAAAGCGAATTCATTTAGTTTCAATTGAAGCGATTCAATTACGCGTAAATCGACGATGGAAAGCAAACACGTTGTTACCCAGAAATTCAAAATTGTTCATCGGAACAGAAAATCTTTTCAAATAAGCTTATGTTATAATTATAGGACAATTTATTTATATTTTGATGCCAATTACTTTGACTTTATCAGCTTTTTATGCAACATTTTGCGGTTTTCAGTGTTTGCTTTCCAGGGTCGATATATTAACTATAACAAATGAAGATCTGATCAAAAGTAGTTGACCAATGGAACGACAAATGGATCCTTTTTAAGAGTCACGGGTTCATATCCTGAACAGGTATCGCTAAGTTTTGGAAGACAGTGGCCGCCATTTAAGACTATTATATCGCTGAAGGGAGGATGGCATGGATACTCTTCTTCTCCAGAGCAGCAGGCTTGAAGAAGTTAAGATCGTAGATTTACGGTTCTCCTGTCCCCTTCTTAAGTATCTCTCTAATCTTCCAAAGTAACGGGGTGGATTGTATCTGCCGATCCTCTGGTGCTCCAGCATAAGATATTGAGGGTATCGCTAGGATATTCTGGACTACCAGAAAGTCCCACAATCCCGATAAGATTTTAGATCTGATCGGGATGTATAAAGACATTCCCCAGTGTATTACTAAGTTCTCTTAATTGAAATCTGCATATCCATCGTGATAGGTTTTATGCTCCATTTCTGCTATGACTGAGAAGGTTAATGTCCAGCAATGGTAAGTTAATATACTGCTAATTACATCACCTGCTTAACATAATATAGATGAATAGTTGAAAGAAATATTTACCTTCTTAAGGCCTTGTATTGATGATAGAATGAGAGCCATTTTGGCCAGCAAAAGAGCTTTTCCTCCAAGGACAGCCAAGAATTGAAAGCCCATTGGTATAAGGACCATACCTATAGACACTATTCCGAACATCATCATCGTCATTAGCTGATGACGACGGCGTCCTCTATACTCAACTGGAAATAAATAAATAGAAGCAAAGTTTATTAATTGTCAGTAAAACTCTGATATCTTCGGTGATATACATTTTAATGAAATGCTGTTAAGCACAGTTTTGAACTACATAAATATACAACATATTTAATGTATTTAGTTAAATAAAACATAATACTGTATCGTATAAAATAGCTTGTTAAATAACACAGCTTTTTCGTAATATGTTGAAGATTAAAATGGTTAGTGTGGGTTATCCTTTGGAGATAAATATATACTGTTGTAGATTTTGTATCGGTCTGTTTAAGATGTACAATTCCGTAAATCATTTATTTGGTATATCTCGTAAGCTTTAGTCATTGGCGGTGATCTCTCGCTGGGGAGCATTATAGGTGCGATGCTCTCCAATGATAGGATGTGGGCCGGAGTATCCTCCTTCTGCGAGACCGTAGTCTCGCTTAAGGAAGCCCATGAGCGAGAAAGGGAGAATGCAGCGGATGCTCCCGCTCACCGCCGAAGGAGGCAGGGTACTAGGCGGCGCGTGTTTGCGCGCCTCCTTCCACCTCCTTGAATCCTCAGTTGGACTCATCTGGGGTACCAGGGACGAATGCGAAAGTTGATCACCTGGTGCCTCACTTACGGATGAAGAGGGTTCCGCTGGGTTTTAGTGGGTATTGCGAGGTCTCCTCCCTCGCCGAGTCCCACACTCCTGACCTGTAGGTCGGGGTTCGTGCCTAAATGCATTTCCCAGCGAAAAAAAAAAAAAGCTTTAGTCAGCATTTGTGGTTTAAGCGCATAAAAATATTTTTGCTACAACACATCGCAAATCTTGGAATTATTCTTCTTTTTCTGTACTATAATATGTCTGTTTTAAACATTTAAATCTTTCTCTTAAATCACTGTATCTGTTGCTGTAAACTGTAAACTCTTTCGTCGTTGTCGTCGTCGTCGCTTCAACCGATGGACGTCCACTGCTGGACATAGGTCTCACGTAACGACGTCCACAAAGCCCAGTCCAGCTCCAGCGGCTACCGGCTACCCTCTTTATGTCGTCGGTCCACCTTGTGGGGGGTCTCCCTACACCTCCCTCCCTCCCTTAGTAAACTCTTTACTAAATAATAATTCTCATTTAAAGTAGTTTCACAATATAAATTGAATTCTCAAATCACACTTTCCTTTGAAAAGATTTAATTTATAATATAATTACCATGATAACATCAATAAATTTATTTCTTATTCGTAATAAAAGCTCTGTTGTAGTTAAGGAAGTATTTTTACTAATATAGGTGATTTATTTCATATTTCTATATGTTTCTTTCTCTATTTTAGGGTGAAGAAGGTTCAGAAGAAATTTGTCACGCATTTTTAATAAGATGCCTCAATCAGTTTGGGACTTGCCTCCACATAATTTAAAGAAATATGTCAAACATCCTTTTACAAAAGACATATTATGTTGAAGAAAACACATTGTAACATACAAAACTAAATTTAAAGGAGTTACCGCTGAGTTTCTTGCAAGTTTCTTTTTGAAATCAATTCTCCAAAGCGATGGGAGGTTTGTTATGATTGTCAAACTACTGACGACGATATAGTCAATATAGTTTGCCTAAATAAATAGGAATGGTATCAAGATGTAGCAAATAAAAGAACATAGTAAAAAGAAACTTAAGTAGCAGGACACTATCATCACACAGCTGGGCACAAGCTTCGTCACTCATCATCAGGGTTTTTAGAGCATACAACCAACAGGCTCCTTCACTGTCAGTTGCAGGCAAAGTACATAATTGTATCCCTTAACACAATTGCACTCACAATTTCTTCATTCCCACAGTCCGACGTTACGGTAATCCGACATTCACGTAGAGAGATCAGACAAAGAACCGACGGCTTAACGTGCTCTCCGAGGCACGGTGGTAGAGCACATCAAAAACTACACAACATCGAGCAAATACTGAGAATTACTTAACAGAATCACTGTCAAAATGACTCGAACCCAGGATCTCATGTCTGTAGCTGAACAAACTTTTTTTTTCGTCAGGAAATCCTCATGGATACCCGCAACGTCACGGGGGAGTATTACGGGTTATGCCGGACTCTTACTGGCTAAAACCTGACGGAGACCTTCGCACGTCGTTCAATGGGGTCGTGGGAGCTCTGTCTCAGGGGACTCGTCAATGATCCCCGCCGACGCTGCCCATTTCTACAGGCCCAATCCTCTTCAATACATCGTCGTTAAGGTCAGACCCCGAATCTGTTACCTAAGTGATTCCCGTTAGGGAGGAATCCTGCGATCATGGGCCGCACGACGCCGTCTGATTCGTCTCCGGCGAATTATGGGAGCTGATGCATCCTCCTCTCTTTGACGTTCCGCCGCTTCCTTTTGTGACATGACTATATCACAGAAGGAAGCCATCTCATGAAGCAGTTAGTTAATATATTGAGTATTCATCTATACTCGCCTTAAATCTATTAGTGAAGCGAAACCCTACATAATTAATATGCGATGTCACGACAGTATCAAATGGAGTTCGTGAAACTTTTATACAAATATTATGATTATCCCTTAGATAATATATTCCTCGATTTTCACTGAAAAGGGATTGTGATTGAAAGAAGTGAAATAACAGTTCATTAGCGTTCCACTGCTGGAGACAGACCTCTTCACTCGTAGGAGAAAATATTTTAGAGCCTAAAACCACCAGGCGGAATTTGCTTTAAAAGAATCATTGTCTACTTTGGCTACATTTCTTGCGGACACCCAGGAAATTTGGAGAATTTGTAAGTGCTGGGCAAGATTGAAGGTAAAAGACGATGGAGTAAAGGTTGTAGAGCCTAAATTGACTAGGCGGAGTTTGTTTCAAAAGAATCGTTGTCTACTTTGATTACATCTCTTGCAGACACCAAGAAAACCTGGAGAATTTGTAAGTGGTGGGCAAGGTTGAAGAAAAATGGCAATGGAGTAAAGGTTTTAGAGCCTAGATTGTCCAGGTGGAGTTTTCTTTAAACAAATCATTGCCTACTTTGGTTACATCTCTTGCGGACACCCAGAAAATTTAGAGAATTTGTAAGTGATGAGCAAGGTCGAAGGTAAATGGCGATGGACTAAAGGTTTTAGAGCCTAAAACTTCCAGCGGGAATTTGCTTTAAATAATCATTGACTACTTTGGTTACATCTCTTGCGGACACCCAGAAACTCAGCCAATAACTCAACCTAGAATTTGTAAGGTTGAAGGTAAAAGATCCAGCAGACGATCGCTTCCTGCTGGTGTGATCAAGTTACTGAACTCACAGGCCTGTCAATAGCAGCTGTCTTGAAAGAAGCATTATACAGAGAAAGATGGAACGTAACAACAACCATTTCTCTAAAGAAGAACTTTCAAAGGCACGACCTTTAGTAATGAAGACATCGAACCAGAGGAAGAATTAAAATGTTGAGGTCACATCAAGTTCAGTCGGGTGACCTTCATTTTCTCATTATCATTACCGTTTAATTTAATCTATTTTATTTCGATTAGAGCAATCTATTCAATTCCACGCTTTTTATCATCCAATTAATCCCTAAATTTCTAATACAATTTCTCAATTAGCTCTAGGTCTTCTTGGAGTTTATTATAGAAACGTGTACAGTTACCATTAAATGAAGAATAAATAGGAATTTTAATATTGTTTCCAATGTTTTATGAGGCGTTTACAAACTGGGTACTTTACCTTTTTCAATAATACTGCCGTCATCAAAATCAAATTTTATAACATGAGTTCGAAGGACATTCCCAAATCTTTGTAAGGCCAATTCCCTCCATTCCCCTTTTTCCAATTCTTGTTCAGTCCAAGGGCTGTAAAAAAGTATATATTAATACCAGGTGGTGGTGGAGACTTCCTGTACATATAATTATAGTTGTCTGAGGCGGGATTGGTGGAAATCTTCGGCCAGGACTAAAAATTTAATCACCAGTGGAGTCGCTAAGTATTTTACTTTTTCTCGTCTAGGAATACCAACAATACAATTCATGTTATTAATTAATTTAGCAACATCAATAACTTCAAAAGGAAGTTGTTAATAAACTTGACACAATTTCCGGAATAGCATTAATCTGGTGGTGATGATCAGAAACACAGAAACAAACGAGAATATTTGAATCAAATTCATTTCTTTTCATGACAAAGCGATTCTTGCACCGTTTAAACATAAAATTGGATATCCACGTTTACGTTTACAGTCGCATATACATTTATTGGATTCCAATAATAGCGACGTGTTTTGTTACCATGTGTAGCTTTATTATGGATTTATTTGTTAACAAGAACATGTACATCAAACATACATTACAACATATAACAAGAATATAATAAATATATAATTAATGGACCTGATAAGAAAGTATGGGACGTGCAAGCGGGATTTGAAAGAGGAATGGGATGTACGGATCAGGTCTTTTCTTTACGGTGCATAACTGATAAAAGTTTGGCTAAACACCAAAAAGTTTATTGCGCTTTCGTAGATTTAGAAAAGGCCTATGATCGAGTGGTGAGGAATGAGCTGTGGTCAACGTTATCTACGTATGGGGTGAGCGGTTGTCTGATCCAAGCATTGTAGTCCCTAGGGTTCAACAGTAATGGGTGCGTCGCCATGGCTGTTCAACCTATTCATGGATAACTGCTTGACAGATTTAAAAGAAAGTATGTGTGGGTTAAGAAAGATGAATTACTCATCAAATGTTTACTTTACGCTGATGATCAAGTAATACTTGCGTCATCCGCTAATGAACTACAGGAGATGGTAAATGTTATGAATAAAGCTTTGAAAGGGAAAGGAATGAAAGTGAATGTAAACAAAACGAAAGTTATGCTTTTTGAAAGAGATGAATCCATGATGAATGGCAATATTTTGATAGATGGGGATCAAGTGGAAGAGGTGAAAGAATTTGTATACTTGGGATCTAAATATACAAAAGATGGAACATGTGAAAGTGCTATTGAAACGAGAGTGAATGCAAGGAATATGGTAAATGGTGCCCTGCGTGCCTTTATGAATAGCCAGATGGTGTCTCAAAGGGCCAAACTGGCTGTGCATGCAGGTGGGTATGGCAGAAGAATCACAAAAGTAAAATAAATGCGGCAGAGATGAGAGCGTTGAGAAGTATGAGTGGATTGAAACTGAGTGACAGAGTAAGAAATAGTGTGATAAGAGAATGTCGTGGTATATAAGAAGACGTAGTGACTAAAATTGAGAACGGTATGCTTAGATGGTTTGTGCATGTAGAGAGAATGTGTGAAAAGGATTTATGAGTCAAGAGTGAATGCGAAAGTTGGAAGGGGAAGACCAAGGCGAACGTTCCTGGGTCAAATCCAAGACATTTTAATAACGGCCAGGTCAAAAGTACTCTAAACCGACGAACTAGTATGAAAGGTTAAATGAGATTGAAAGAAGCGAAGGAGATATGCAAGGATCGTGGCAAGTGGAAGGATGTCGTCTCTGCCAACCCCAACGGGAATGAGGCGTGATGCTATGTATGTATGTATGTATAATAAATATGGGATGTGCTTAAGAGTGTGTCGCTCTACAATTAGTGGGGAATGTTCACGGTCCTCAACTGGAGAATTTCTGGTATGGACTAGCCATGGTTGCCTTTATGTCCACTTGGAAATACATTTTCACAACCTAATCAAAGATTCGGTAGTATGGGGCTCACAGATGAAGCAAAGACCCACTAAAACCCAGCTATCCCACGTCTCACCTGGTGTATCGGATGAGGCCTAATCAATGTTACCTTTTATTTATTAAAAAAGATTCTGGTGTAGGTATTCATGTTACGCTAAACTTTGAGAAAGTGATTTAAGGCGGTCTTGAACTTTAAGGGTCGTATTTTATAAATTAAAACTTACCTCCAGGGTTGTCTTTGTTATTCCCATCACTTATATAGTCAAAAACAGGAATAATTACTAATAAATACTTACAGTTTATGAAATACCACAAAACAATTTGACTAACTAACGACACACACGGTCACATTGTAACTGATTTATTATTTGTTTTTCCTATTGTCTGGTCTTATTTCTACGCGTATTGTGTTACAGCAGTCACCGAGAAGCGAAATAGATAATACACATTATGGCTTAAAAGGAAAGAGATGCTTATGTTACAGATTGCCCGAGTTGAGCTGATTGATTTTCTATTCTGATGAATATGGACTAATGCGTTACTACTTGTTTGGTTTCTAGCATATATATCGATCTTATAAAGATAGCTCATTAAAAAACTAGGTAATTGAAAGGTAATTTAAATTACATTAGATAATAATAATAACTTTATTTATTTGGGCATAAAAAAGAAAAGTACAGAATTAGAATACCCTGGACCCCTAAACTAGGTAAGCCCGTGACTTAGGGGTCAGTGTCTTCCCAATTGTATAATATATTATACGCCTAACCTACTTATATAATACAAAATGAAAACTAAACTTAAAATTAATCCATAATATAAGATATAAATACAATATACATGATTGTCTGTAGATTTGTATTATTATATTCATAATACACTTATGAAGGGATATACAACTTTTTTGCTTCTAGTATTTGTGTTATATAAAGTATTTCAAGTAGTGTAGACATTATTGTGTAGATGAGAAGCCAGGGTAGGTGGCTAGTATTAATAAATACGAAAACACGTCACTATATGAACGAAATCGGAACGCTTACACAATTGTAATCAGAAACTGTTTTGTACACGTCAGACAAATAACTGCGAGTACAATCACCTTATAAAGCAACAATATTAGTAATATGAACATTAAAATATAAATGGCTGTATCTTTTATAAAAATAGTCGCATCGGAGTAAAATAAAAAGTAGTTTGAAGCTTAAAGTCTGCTATTTAAGGATCTCAACTTAAACTTAATGAATAGCATGAGGATTTGAATTATTTTTCCTTTCTAACTTGGTCACTATAGGTATTGGAAAAGCTGTATATTCAACTTCAATTTGTTTTTTTTTTTTGGTCTCAATACGACCTTTTCTTTCTGAGCTATCGAAACTTTACTCTTTATTCAAGCAAATCCCCGAAACTAATGCTTCTTAAACTTGAATAAATTATTACAACCTTCAAAATCATTAAAATTTTCGCTAGTGTAGTTGTTATGGACGGCTGAGCGTTAGCCGCCACATGTAGGCTAAGGGACCTTTTTAAGGGCCGTTTATTATAAGAAATATTTTAAGAATCTATAGTTAATAATTGCTTAAGATTTAGAAACAATAGCGCAGACGCTTTCTACGACAGCAAAAGGGAGCCCTAGGTAGAAAGGTTGGAAATGTGCGCTATTATTTAAGGACCGCTTGGCCGGGGGAAACAAAGCACGACCGTCATTAAACCCGACGGACCTTCAGGTATGTACAACGGGATGCAAGACATGTGCACTGACCTGAAATCCGAAAGCGTGAGATGGGAATGTGGAAAGTTGAAGACGTCGGGCTGGGAGTGCTCCAGCGGCGGTATATAATATCCAGGTTTTGGATATGAAATCAGTGTGAAGTGTGAAGGGAAGTCTGAAGTGTGATGTAGTATAAGTGACAACATCACTAAGTGAAGAAACCCCACTTTATGAGACTTGATAACAATATCGAAGTTATCTAAGATTTCGTCGAGGAATTCCTCCGAGATCGCAGGGATAACTTTGAGAACTTCGTCGAGGCATCAAAGGCAGGTCCTTCGAGAACATAGGACAGAAGTTGGTCTATAATATACCAGTCCGAAGAGTGGTATATATAGCGCCGATAGTAGTCTTATGAGGCTCTAGACTATCTGTGTACCAAATTTCATTTAAATCTGTTCAGTAGTTTTGGCGAGAAAGCGGACAGATAGATAGATTTACTTTCCCATTTAAAACTGCCTCATTGGAAAACTGCCTCATTGGTCTAGTGGTCAGCATGTTCGACTACAGACATGAGGTCCTGGGTTCGAGTCCCAGGTAGGGCCAATTCAAAAACCAATATTGAGTTTTCTATTAAGATTTTCTCAATATTAGCCCGAAGTTGGGAAGTTGGCGGTGTGATCCACCCCCGTGCCTCGGAGAGCACGTTAAGCCGTCGGTCCTGCGCCTGAACTCTCTCCGGTCGTATCGGATTCCCGTCACATCGGACTATGAGAGTGAAGGAATAGAGAGTACACTTGTTGTGTACTATGCCTGCCAATCCGCAGTGGGGCAGCGTGGTGGGTCTATGCTCTAAAACCCTCTCTCATATGAGTGTGTGAGGAGTGGGACGTTAATGGGCAGCTACTTTCCCATTTATAATATTAGTAAGGAATGTTATTTTACACCCTTATGGGTAAAACTGTTACAAACGTTTGAGTGTAATATCTATTTAAATGGAACTAAGAGACAGTTTTGAAACGTCAAATGAAGATATTAAAAAAATAATCTAAAGTGACGAGAGAACTTCGGGCCTTGCTTTTCCTTTCAATTCCAGTTGTTATATTCGCACATCTTCTATATGTTTCCTGATAAAAGATTAGGCACGCGATCTAGCAATATTCTAGTGATAACCTATAAGTTTAATGAGGGTACGTAACAAGTCAATAACCCTATGACCGCATTTATAAATAAATCCATTTTAGTGGCTAAAACTTTGTGTTACCGATAGAAGAGATAAATTTCCTCTTGAGTAGTTATAGCGCTGTATATATCTTGGACTGTATCATCACTTATTATTGGGTGAGACAACAATCAAGTCATCCACCCGAAATAAAAAGGTGGAGTAAAGATTTTGAAGTAAATCACCATTGCCTTAGGGATTAATCTACTGAATAGATAGAAGAAGATAGGAAGGGAGAGATTCAAAACGTCAAGAAAATTGGAGTGGAGAAGGACTGGTCAAACATTACAGTTTTCTTAACCTTTTGTCACGTTGGTGAACTTTCTTAAGTAGACAAGGTCATGGATTCAATTCACATCAAGCAAATTGTGAGTCTGGACCAGAAGCTACAGCAGTAGCTTCCAAGCTAAAAAGAATTTGGTTGCTGATACGATGCTGTGTAGAAACCATAATAGCTAGATTACCTCATGTATCATCACTGGCCAGAGTTAAGCGTTAAAACTTCAGCAGAAATATATAACATTTTCGGTGAGAAGTTTAGGAGAGTGATCTTCTTTTATGAAACCATCACCTCTCTAAAAGAAGCACATGAGCGTGAGAAGGAAAATGCAAGAGATGAAGGAGGAAATGCTTAGGCACGAACCCCGATCTATAAATCAATAGTTTTGGACTTCCTCAAAACTCAGTGGAACCGTCTTCATCGTCATCTATGAGTGAGGCACCAGGTGTTCAACTTTTGCATTAGTCTCTGGTGTCTCGGATAAGTTCGACTGATGATTGTGTCGCCTAATACCCCAGCTCCTTCGGCAGTTCCTGTAGTTCCAGAGGTGCATTAACTGCATCCTCTCTCCCTCGTTTGCTTCCTTAAGCACCACTACGGCTTCGCAGAAGAAGTTCATTCCTACTCATATCATCTCATTGGAGAGCATTGTTTATATAATGCTCCCCAGCGAGAGATATTTTACTGTTGTACCTGTTCCTGCCACCATTAATCCTTAGTAAGACTTATCCAGGGCACCAGGGCGAAATCCGCAAGCTGTTCCTTTGGTGTTTCCCCTATGAAGAGCGTTCCGCAGGGTTTTAGAGGATATTGCAAGGTCTTTTACCTCGTCAAGTCCCATAATCCTGACTGTTGCATCAAGATTTGTGGGTTAAAGCATTCACCAGTGAAAAAAAGACAATAACAGATGAATCGTGTAGTCCATTGTCAGACTATTTCTATTTTTAATAATGTCGATCACGAAAATAAGTTGATGTTGTTTATCTTTGACATTTCTTTGATTTGTTGACGTAAACGAATTGACAACTTTAATAAATGATATGTCAGCTGGTGACAGATTGATATTCAGTTTATCCATTTAGTATAATTATATTTGTTAGTTTACTGCTATTCCGGTAATTGTATCAGGTTTAATTACAATTTCAAGTTGTTGTTTTAACGTTGACTGTCTTGGACTTACTGGAGGAGAACTGTCGAGGATCCTTAACTGGCTTCAACAGAACAATTAAGATAAGGTTTGTATGGGTACCAGGTCATGTAGGTATTAAGGCCAACGAGCAATCAAGCAGAGGGTTCATAGGCCCTGAACCCTGTATAGCAATAGGCATTGTGAAAGGCTTCAAGGCTACTTGCAAACTTCAAAAACTACGAAGACTACTTACAGAGCCAGCAATGAGGAAGAAGAAACAATAACGCACCTACTGTGTGAATTCGATGGCTTAGCCAGGACACGAATGAGTCTACTGGGGCAACCGCAACCAGAGGACTTTAACGGCTCTAACCTAAAGCCACTCTCAGACTTTGGAGTGGGTATTTGAATAAATTTAGGGGATGCTAAAGGATGAGGCGAGTACAAAAGATCCACAATAACGTCGACTGTAATCGGTGGAGTTTAAATTCGAGTGGGGAGTTTTATACGGTGGGATAATCGGTGGTAATGTAAGAGTGGAAGATACATTCTATTTGTGTCACAAGAAGGATAAAGCATGAGATATTATATTAAAGAGTCTGAAAAAAGTATTACTTATGTTATGATATATAAAGTGTTTCTTTATTTATCTGCCCTTAGAGCTAATGGAAAATATACCTGTAAATTACGAACAACTGCCTCATTGGTCTAGTGGTTAGCATGTTCGACTACAGACATGAGGCCCTGGGTTCGAGTCCCGGGTCGGGCCGATTCAAAATCGATATTGAGTTCTCTATTAAGATTTTCTCAATATTAGCCCGAAGTTGGGAAGTTGGCGGTGTGATCCACCCCAGTGCCTCGGAGAGCACGTTAAGCCGTCGGTCCTGCGCCTGATCTCTCTCCGGTCGTGTCGAATTCCCGTCCCGACTATGAGAGTGAAGGAATAGAGAGTGCACTTGTGTGTACTATGCCTGCCAATCCGTAGTGGAGCAGCGTGGTGGGCCTATGCTCTAAAACCCTCTCTCATGCGAGTGAGGAGGCCTGTGCCCAGCAGTGGGACGTTAATGGGCTGCTACTTTCCTACTTTTATTACGAACATAACAGTCAAAAAGCTTTATGTAACGCATTTTTAACCATTACATAATATAGAAAGAAAGTATGTTAACCCATGTTGTTTTTTGATGTTAAATGGGTTTTTTAGCGTTTTTAAAACGGATAAAGTTTTTTGCGCGTTCGTAGATTTAGAAAAGGCCTATGATTGAGTGGTGAGGAATGAGCTGTGGTCAACGTTATCTACGTATGGGGTGAGCGGTTGTCTGATCCAAGCATTGAAGTCTCTCTATGAGGGTTCTAGTGCCTGTGTCAGAATAAACGGAGCGTACACGGAGTGGTTTCCTGTCGAAAGAGGTGTTCGACAGGGATGTGTTGCGTCACCATGGCTGTTCAACCTTTTCATGGATAAATGTTTGACAGATTTAAAAGAAAGTATGTATGGGTTAAGAATGAATGAATTACTCATCAAATGTTTACTCTACGCTGATGATCAAGTAATACTTGCGTCATCCGCTAACGAGCTTCAGGAGATGCTAAATATTATGAATGAAGCTTTGAAAGGGAAAGGAATGAAAGTGAATGTAAACAAAACGAAAGTTATGCTTTTTGAACGAGATGAATCTATGATGAATGGCAATATTTTGATAGATGGGGAACAAGTGGAAGAGGTGAAAGAATTTGTATACTTGGGATCTAAATTTACAAAAGATGGAACATGTGAAAGTGATATCGAAAGGAGAGTGAATGCAGGGAATATGGTAAATGGTGCTCTGCATGCTTTTATGAATAGCCAGATGGTGTCTCAAAGGGCTAGACTGGCAGTGCATGCTGGAGTGTTGGTGCCAACACTTATGTATGGTAGTGAAAGTTGGGTATGGCAGAAGAATCACAAAAGTAAAATAAATGCGGTAGAGATGAGAGCGTTGAGAAGCATGAGTGGATTAAAACTGAGTGACAGAGTAAGAAATAGTGTGATAAGAGAACGTTGTGGTATAAAAGAAGACGTAGTGACTAAAATTGAGAAAGGTATGCTTAGATGGTTTGGGCATGTAGAGAGAATGAATGAAAGGAGACTGACAAAAAGGATTTATGAGTCAAGAGTGAATGCGAAAGTTGGAAGGGGAAGACCAAGGCGAACGTTCCTGGACCAAATCCAGGACATTTTAAATAACGGCCAGGTCAAGAGTACTCTAAACCGACGAACTTGTATGAAAGGTTTAATGAGAATGAAAGAAGCGAAGGAGATATGCAAGGATCGTGGCAAGTGGAAGGATGTTGTCTCTGCCTACCCGGTCTAGCGGTCGTTGACCCAATCGGAGACGCCACTGTTTTTAATTTTGTGTTGCATCGCTCTTTTTTTTAATAAATTTTCTAAGAATCTATCGTATCATTTAGCACCTTAAGAAGTTTAAAAAATATGTTTTTTTTTAATAAAGCTCGGTTTTTTTCCGTCCCCTTATCAAAGGTGTGAGAGAAAATATTTTATTGGACACAGGATAAAAATAAATAGAAATATAAACTAAGATACTCATTACTATAATCATAGCGCACAAAGGCGGTCTTATTGCTGGAAGAAATAGGGCAGAACAGTGCCAGAAACTTAAAATATAATAATTAAAAATAAATATTACTTTATAACTATATAAGATACTTGTTTATGAATGTATAATATAATTTAATATATACATATAAGTGAAAAGAATCTGTAAATACATATCTTCGTTTTGGTAGCTTCTAAATGGACATGGAATTCCTCATGATTCTACAATTTATGCTGGGAAAACCAAGTAAATAAGTTAGTTGTCATACCTTGTCTCATTGTCATGCAGGATGTTCCCCGAGCGATCCACCAGTTCAAATCTGACAAGGTTAACTCCATCAGCTATAGGAACCACATCCGGACTAAGACAGCGGTCCAGAGCCCTCAAGGTCTTCCGTTTCATACATTTCACAAATTTAGGGTAGTAAACCCTTTGATCTGGTACTTCCTTTGCGTCAATCAACTGGAAATATTATAAAAAAATCATTGCCTAACCATTTATAACTCTAATGTTAAAGGTTATGCAAATTTTACGATTATTTCGGTAAAAATAACTTGAGAAGGTCTTTATATTTCGCCTTTTTGAAGAGTAGAGTTATTTAAGCGCGCTGTGTATAAGTTTTTTTTATGTGTATTGAAAGATATTAAGCCGCGATGCTCAGCTATGTAACCCTCTCTCCTCTATCAGTCAGATCTGTGCCCAGTACTTACCTTACCTTACCTACCTTTATAATTACTTGACAGACTCTGTCTTAACTATGAATATTGATATTTCGACATGGGAACGTTGGGAAGAACATAAAGCGACTGTCGTAAGTACTTAGCGACTGCCGCAAACACTTAACGACTGTCGCAGCGATTTTATACAGAAACAAGGCCTCAGAAGCACTTATCAGAACAATTACTTCAGTAAGTCCTTCAAAGATATATATTATATAATACATGGTAAAAAAGGAAAAGTAAGTAGCAGCCCATTAACGTCCCACTGCTGGGCACAGGCCTCCTCACTCCGAGAAGCGAGGGTTTTTAGAGCATAGACCCACTGCGGATTGGCAGGCATAGTACACAAGTGCACTCTCTATTCCTTCACTCTCATAGTCCGATGTGATGGGAATCCGACTCGACCGGAAAGAAATCAGGCGCAGGACCGACGGCTTAACGTGCGCTCCGAGGCACGGGGGTGGATCACACCACCAACTTCCTAACTTCGGGCAAATGTTGAGAAAATCTTAATACAAAACTCAATATCTATTTCGAATTGGCCCGACCCGGGACTCGAATCCAGGACCTCATGCCTGTAGACGAACATGCTAACCACTAGACCAATGAGGCAGGTAATATATGGTATGTTTTAGTAAAAGGTTTCACTAAAGCATCCTAAATTTACATATTATTTGCACCCAGCAACGCGTTATTAAATTACTCTGTCAGACTCACGTAAGATGGCGAGGAAATTGTTTTTTCTCTTTTGTAATAAGCCGACCTGAAGTAAGACCTGAATTCTTTCATTTATTTTACACAATAAACTTTGATATTCAAAATAAATGAGCCTATTTTAAGAGAAATCAATGGGTATTTGTGTCATTGTAAAGATAAAGGTATGTAACGATACTACACCAGTAGAACCATAATCGTTTAATTAAAGTGTTTCTAACGAAGTATTACTCTAATACGTTGTAGTTTATAAAAATGTTTAAATACGAAATAATATAGTTATGAAAAACTCGCAAACGAACTACTAACTAATATATATATCGGAGGAAAGCATGTGTAAGCAGGTGATTATCTCAACGTCACTAGTGGGCTCCATAATTCAATCTCCATACTGTGGGCGTTGGTGGGTAATGTTGGTGCAATCAAACACTTAATTAACCCAGATTATAATGTCTAATCACTTATAATAGAATAATATGAGAGAAGAGTAAGCATAAAGCGTAGGGGCGTAGGGTTCTCCGCCGACATTGTCATTAATGGCATCCATAATTTCCATATTGTGGGCGGTCGTGGGTTATGTTGGTGCAATCAAACACTTTATTAATTAACTTGTATTATAATGTTTAATCATTTAAATTCCCCGATATCAATTTACACAAACTCGTTAATAATAATAGCTAGGAACGCAACAGTTTTAAATGTCGACCGCTCTGGCAGACTGCCACCCGAGAACTGTCGAGAAACGCCGCTAGCCTCTGTCTAGCGCCGATAGGTGGCGCCGGCGTTCCGAAAACTATATGTCGGAGTGCAATAGTCTGTGGAACACTGGCGCCATCTGTGTATTGGCGTGGGGGCAGAGTCAATAGGTGGCAGTCCGGCGCGTCTCTCGGCAGTTCTCGAGTGGCAGTCGGCCGGAGTGGTCGACTGTTGAAACTGTCGCGTTCCTAGTTATTATTGTTATAAATTTGTGTAAATTGATATCGAGAACATAAAGTGATTGAACATTATAATCCGAGTTAATTAACAAAGTGTTTGATTGCACCAACATTACCCACGAACGCCCACAGTATGGAAATTATGGATGCTATTAATGACGATGTCGGCGGAGAACCCTACGCCCCTGTGTTTTATGCTTCTCCGTTCTCTCTTACTCTCCGACATATATATTACAGACGCTAGCTATGAGAGGAAGAGACAATGGAAATATGCTCTCTCTCTTCCTGTTTCTCTCTCTTGCATTGAGCACATACTGGTATACATCACTATTATTATATTTGTTACTTTTAATGCTATTCCGGTAATTGCATCAAGTTGAAGTCAAGTTCCTTTTGAAGTTAATGTTTTAACATCGACTTTCATTGGTGGAGTTATGATCTTTCGAGTGGGTAGTATTACAACTGTTTTCACTAACTTCATCACACTTTCCGTAACGCTTTTGTCACGAAAACTGTTAGTTGAATGAGTTTAATTTGAATTGAATTTGTATAAGAACGAAATGAGGCTTGTAAATAATCAAAATATCACCGTTGGAGTATCGTTAGCAAAGTCACAATCGAACTATAGTTCATTCGCGTTAAGAATGAAGTGAGTAATCATCATTTATATGTTTCCTCTTTATAATATTTCTGATCTGATGAAGGATTGGATATGCATCAGTAGACGAAAGTATGGCATTGCCACCCATGTTTTTATCACGCGGGCGGCGATGTAATACTTTCGGCCCTAATATAAAACTGGTGGACTGCCTCATTGGTCTAGTGGTTAGCATGTTCGACTACAGACGTGAGGGTTCGAGTCCCGGGTCGGGCCAATTCAAAAATCTCAATATTTGCCCGAAGTTGGAAAGTTGGCGGTGTGACCCACCCCCGTGCCTCGGAGAGCACGTTAAGCCATCGGTCCTGTGGCCGATCTCTCTCCGGTTGTGTCGGAATACCGTCACATCGGACTATGACAGTGAAGGAATAGAGAGTGCTCTTGTGTACTATGCCTGTCAATCCGCAGCGGAGCTTATGAGTGAGGAGGCCTGTGCCCAGCAGTGGGACGTTAAATGGGCTGCTACTTATACAACTTGTGCAAAGTTAAATATATTTTCACGTATTAATATATAGATTACCTTTTTCGAACAATCTCTCCATATAATCCTTATAAAATCAGCCCCTTCGAGCCACAAATCCGCCATAAATCTACTTATATATGTATCCGTCTCGTTTTCATTAGACATTCCTTTGGTATTTGATATTAATATCAGTGTTAGAGCATATAAAGCAAGTCTCATATCAAAGGTTTGCATCCTCACGTATTTCATTTGAATGTATTTGCCATTACCTTTACGATTTAACTGGTAACTGGAACTTTAAATTTACATATATCAAATAAAATGTAAAGCGTGCCTTTATCGTACCTTTAATACAGTTCGATAATTACGTTACATCTTTCGTTCTATTAAAAAGTCTAAAGTAGGCTTTTACATCACTTTAAAATAGTGATAAATAATCATTTTATCATCATAATTTCAGTATATCTTTAATGATTGTTAAGCTATTTAATATATTGTTTCGTGAGTTCCTTTCCACAAATTATTCGTTAATTTTTTCGGTTCTATCATCATTTTTATTTGAGTTAAAGTTATTTATTCCCTTCCAAAGTTTTGTTATCATCTTATGATTCCTTTAAATCATGACTATCCATGACAAAAATATATTTAATCATATATCTTCTGAGAAGATTTAATTTTTATCTGAGGCCATATAACTTTAGATTTTGAGTGACTTTTTACACATATATCATTCAATTATTGGGTTTAAAAAATTATCACTTTTATTTCTTATAAAATTATCTACCTTTAAGTGAAAGTTTTATTAAAATCGGTCTAGCAGGTTGGAAGATAAAAGATAAATTAACGAACCTAAATCTTAAAATTTTTGCTGTAAGTGTTAACACCCATTTTTTGCTGAAGACTGATTTTTCAACACAGAAAAAAGAATTTTCTTTTAAATAAATAGTCTAACAATATACTCTTATTAAAATCAAATGGAAAATATTTTATTTAATATCAATTTACAACTGATGATATTAAAGAATCACTTCTTTCTTAAATCTTATGTTACGAGAGTTCTTTCGAGCACTATTATTAGAAGATTCCACAAGAAGCACAGTAAGATATGCTTTTTATCAATTAAATGTATAAATACCTTTTTCTTTTTGATTATATTACGTTAAATTTTAAGTTAACTATATCACAAAACAGAATATATCATTATTACATTTAACAGATAAATAAAACCTTTACGGTTTTATTACATAGGTTTCCCATAAGAAAATATCTAATTTTACAACACAATAGAAGCATTTTTTTATACAGAATAAGTCTATCAATCTAAACTAATCAAAATCCAATAGAAAATTCTTTTAACTTTTACATCACTTTTTACATACTTTTATCCACATATTATTTTCAATCTACGACTGATTGTGAAAAAATTACCTAAAACCTAAGGCAACGAGTGTTTTACGAGCTTTTATATAAGAAGAGCCCACGATAAACTCACTAGAATACTGTTTAAGGAAAGTTTAACGTACATGTATAATTACTTGGACGATAAAACAACGTGAGAGTGAATGTGTTGCTTTAATAGAAATAAATTAGAAATTGAATTATAACGATGATGATAAAAGAAGGGGCAACACACTGAGTTTGTTGTGGGTTCTTCTCACGGCAGGGCCTGAAGGAATCCTCGTGAATTAAGATTTCAAGTCCTCCACTAACATTATCATCAGAGGTACATTTTAAAGAACTATATTTGATTCAAAAGTGGTTTAAAAGCCTTTTTTTATTGCTGACAGATTAGCGCTTGACTGTGATCTCACCTGATGGTAAGTGATGATACAGTCTAAGATGGAAGCGCGCTAATCTGTTAAGAGGCGATATACCCCTTACGGTTTCTACACAGCATCGTACCGGAACACAAATCTCTTTGTTTGGCGGTACGTTTTTGCTGGTAGGGTGGTAACTAGCCACGGCCGAAGCCTCCCACCAGTCCATACTCAGACAAATTAGAAAATACAATTTCCTAAATTCGTCCTACCGGGGATCGAACCCGGGACCTCCGCTAGCAAAGCGAATATTTGCACCACTGCGCCAGCGAGGCCGTCAAAAATGTAGATTTTATTTGATATTGATTACATTCGATTATAAATAGATAAACAGAGTTTATTAGGGTTCCTTCGCATCCTCTTTTAATGAATTAATTATATAAATACCTTCGTCCTCAGGTGTTACGATTAAACAAGGTATATCACAAAACTATTTGACCCAATTCACGATATATCTCTCTTGTGTTTAAAAGGGAAATAAACGCTTTACCTTTACGATTTTATTATATAGGTATCCTATAGGAAAATATACAATTTTCTGCATCAACAGACCGTACTAATGGTTGACAATACATAGGTATTTATGCAATAGCATGACGGTCAATATCAACTACTGTAGCCTATTTATTCATTGGGTATGTTCGGGTCACTCGGTTATGTGAAAGTCACATTAAATCAAAAACATTCTTTATGGATGTAGGCTCAAAAAGCTCTTTTGAATAGTCAATAGTCTATCCGTTAGTATTAAGTCTACCACCGGTTCGAAAAGATGATTTAACTGAAACGAAACCGAGGAGAAACTCAATGGTTACTCTTTGAACCCTTAGATTGCCCGACTGCGTTTTTAAACGGAAATAACCGGTTGTTTTATGTTAACTAATACCTTGACTTTACAATATTATCTTTTGTTTATTAAATTAAGACTCTGATGTAGCGTCGTGTTGCGCTAAACTTTGAAATAGTGAAAGAAGTCTGTCTTATATTCATAGCATCATATCTTATAAATTAAAACTTACCTCAAGGGTTTTCATTGTTATTCACATCACTTATATAGTCAAAAATACAAATAATCAATAACAAACACTCAAATAGAAAACTTAACGACCTTAACTCGAGTCACGTACGGTTAGTAACGGTCACTTTGTAACTGATTTATCTGATTGCCAGAGTTGAGACAGAAATAACGTATTATGTTAACTAGTAGATGACACGGGCAATCTAATGGTTAAAAATGCATATGTTTAACTTGTCAAATGATTTCTGAAACTTTTATTATACTTCTCGTATTCTTCTTCTTCTTAAAGTGCCTCTTCATTTTTCTTGAAGTTTTGCAGCTAACTTTTTGAGTTTGTCTTCTCTCTTCTTGATCTTTTACAAGATGGAAAAGCTCGGCTGTGGACTTAATCCTGTCCATTCGCACGTCCAGCACGCCTTTTGCCCTCAACCTTGCCCATCATAATAAGTTGGAGTAACCCGTACCTATCGTGCCTAAGTACGTGGCCGAGATACTCAACTTTCTCCTCTTAATGGTATGCATAAGTTTCCGGGTCATACCGACGCGCTGGAGTACAGTTTCTTTGCAAATTTTTTGGCGTCCAACTGATACGAAGCATGAGGCGGTAACACCAGACCTCAAACGTCTCAAGGCGTCTTATGGTGTCCTGTTTCAGGGTTCATGCCTCACATCCGTCTGTAACAACTGGCCAGATGTAGCAGAGTAGGATTCTAACTCTGAGCTTTATATTTATTTGGCGACAACATAATATATTTTTCATTTTATTGAATCTTGGTCGGATTCCCATGCTTCATTCACCCATGCCCCCAGGTACTTGTGTTGTCACACTCACTCGAGATTCTTCTCGTATTCAAATTATGTATTTCGCTCTTTTTGCTGTATAACTGTAAAGAAGCACGAGCTAGACAAGCTTCGGTCTGGGTAAGTTACCACCAGACCAGCTAAAACTTATTGGGAAGGTAAGTAGCGGCTCATTTACATCCAACTATTGAGTACAGGCCTCTTTGCTCATAGGAGAAAGGGTTATTTGAGCATAAGACTACCACGCTGTTCCACCACGGTTTAGCTGGTACCTAGGACCGGAAAACAAGCAAAAATTGCCTCTTAACACGCTTCCATTTTAGACTGGTATATCACTAATCATCAGGTTATACCTTTTACCAGGTTTATATAAGACTAAAGTGTATCTAAACAAGTTTTACTTCTAGGCATCTTGAATTACGCGTGTAACACCACGGGGAGCAGCTAGTAATACTATACTACGCCACTAACTCAAATAACAACAAGCGTATTTAATATAGCTATACAAATTCATCGCATCTGAACACGCCTCTTTAATAACCTCGCTGTGGGTGGTAAATTGTGAGAACAATAAGGCTTGGGTAGAAATCATTACAATATAGCCTTACAGATAATAAGTTCACCGAAAAATGGTGTTCAACTTACCCTCTCATAAGTTTTAACTTAAAGAAATAAGAATTTCAACAAAAAAAAGAACCGCCTTCAAAACAGACTTACAAATACATTAGACGGTTATTTTTTTGTTAAAATTTTTATTTATTTTATGATTTTTAGTGAATCTGAAGTAGAGTGTAGCAGTGCAGCAACAAATGTAAGCTCAATGGTATTTGATTACAGACAGTTATATATTTTGCCAAAAATCACACTCTTACTGTAAGCCGTTGAGGAGATCCATTGATCTTCATGTTTAACTACGTCTAGCACGTGACCATACTGAAGTTACGGTAGGCAACTCAAATATCTGGTCAGCCTATAGAAGATTCTGTTGAGTATCGTTCATTTGCTCCTAAGAATTGAAGAGTTCCGTCCCTTTGTTATGGAATCCATCATCAGAACTTAACCAAACTATCACAGAATAACTCTTGAAGTATATTCTTTCTAATAAATAAGAATCATCAAAATCGGTTGCCATGATCTTGAGTTATTCGTCCATTTGGCGCGCACATGCTTATGCAAATTTAAGACTTATCCGGTTTTCTCATGGATGCCATCATCAGAACTGATGACTTAAAGAGAAAACCGGATAAGTCTTAAATTTGCATAAGCATTTGCGCGCTAAATGGACGAATAACTCAAGATCATGCCAACCGATTTCGATGATTCTTATTTATTAGAAAGAATATACTTCAAAAGTTGTTTTTTAATAGTTTGGTTAGGTTCTGATGATGGATTCCATGCAAAGTGACGGAACTCTTCAATTCTTAGGAGCAAATTAACGATACTGTACAGAATCTTCTATAAGCTATCCAGACATTTGAGTTGCCTACCGTAACTTCGGTATGGTCAAGGGCTAGTCGTAGATAAATATGAAGATCAATGGATCTCCTCAACGGCTTACAGTAAGGGCGCGGTTTATGGCAGAAAGTATAAGTGTCTGAAATCAAATAGCAATGAGCTTACGTTTGATGCCGCATTGCAACACGTTTACTTCAGATTCACTAAAAATCAAAAAATAAATATAAATTTTAACTAAAAAAGAACCGCCTTTAAAACAAATTTACAAATACATAAATATGCTCTAAAAAGTAAGAATTAATTGCGTATTCTTTTATAGTGTCCTTCGTATTCTTATATTTGGAGTCGGTGTCAGACATATATAGCTATAGGTGGTAACTATATATACAATCTATAGGTGGGAGAGACGCGGGAGCTGCCACATGGACCCCCGGGAAACATCTTCCTTGGCTGACACCGACTCTGAATATAAGATTACGATGAACACTATAAAAGAATACGCAATTATTTATTACTTTTTAGAGCATATTAATGTATATGTAAGTCTGTTTTGAAGGCGGTTCTTTTTTTGTTAAAATTTTTATTTATTATCAGTTAACTAGCTGACCCGGCGAATTTTGTTTCACCTTGGAGGCAATAAATATAAATAAAAACATCAAGTTTTTAAATGTTTCTTCATTGGGTATGTGTTACGGTGACTGGGTTGCACTCTTTGATGAAGCACATTGTGATAGAAGAAATTTTCCGTTTAATCATCAGGCGCAAGAATAAATAACGCAGACGCTCTTCTGAGCCGTGAACATGCCACATATGATTGACCACAGGAAAAACATGGATTTTCTAGATTCAGACCACAAACTCTTCAAGGATTGGCATATCGGTTGGAGTCATCGACATCCTCGGAATCAGAACTTCCTCAGCTTCGAGCTTCGAATTTGCCTTTGAGTATCGTGGCGTAAATTACATTGCTCACCAATTTACTTGAACATTGAACAGTTTTGGTAGGTTTATGTTGCGAAGTATGATTACTGCGCCTTCATGAATAGTCAGATGGTGTCTCAAAGAGCCATATTGGCTGTGCATTTCGAAGTGTTGGTGCCCACACTTATATATGGCAGTGAAAGTTGGGTAGGAGGGATGAGAGGGTTAAGAAATATGAGTGGATTGAAACTGAGTGACAAAGTAAAAAATAGTGTGATAAGAGTTGTGTTATAAAAGAAGATGTAGTGAGTAAAATTGAGAAAGGTATGCTTAGAAGGTCTGGGCACGTAGAGAGAATGAATGAAAGGAGACTATAAAAAAAAGGATTTATGACGCAAGAGTGAATAGGAAAGTTGAAGGGGAAGACCAAGGCAAATGTTCCTGGAACAAATCCAGGACATTTTAAATAAGGGCCTGGTCAAGAGTATTCTAAACCAACGAACTTGATGAGAACGAAAGAAGCGAATCAGATATGCAAGGATCATGGCCAGTGGAAGAACGTGGTCTCTATCCACCCCTATGTGAATGAGGCGTCGTGCTATGTATGTATGTATTACTGCGAAGACAACCCTTAGTCGCAAATTATGAGGTGGTAAAAAGTATCCCTATGTCCTTCTCCTGATTCTAATCTACCTCTCTCTTACCTACCAATATTACCAATAGTCAAATTAAAAATTTTAATTTCAAGGTATTTAACCTGGGACCTTACAAGGCATCGAATAACATTACAAAAGTTTAAGTCGGGTTTAAGATTAAATGTTTGAGCAATTAAAAAAAACAAATCTTTTTATACTATATAATTAAAAGACGGTTACAAAATAACACAAATTTCACAAAGATACTAACTGCAAATTACATTGTACATTGAATACAGTCACAGTGCATTTAGGCCATCGGAAACATTTATAAAATTTGAATAATGAAATAATAAATGCGGATCTCCATCTATCATTTTCTGGTATTTCTAAAAAACTCCATGAAATTTTACTTATAAAATTACAAATTGTAGGATTGTTTGACATCTTATTTGTTCGATATCAAATGAATATCGATGACGATAACAAAATAGTTAAACATATCAGTAGTGTTGTACAAGTTTATACGAAGGCATAAATTTACTTGGAACATGGACAAGGGCCGGCTTCGGCAATTGTTAGATCACCGCTTAATGCGATTGCGTCTATCTCCACAGCTGCGCCGAGAGGCAATTTACCTACTTGAAAAGTGGCACGAGCAGGACAGTCTTTGGTGAAAACTGAAAAAATAAATCCATATCAACTACTTCATAATTATATCTATAGATAATAAGATAAGAAAGCGGCGACACCGAACTGCAAACAACTAGAAGATGTATAAATATAAATTTTAACAAAAAAAGTACCGCCTTCAAAACAAACTTACAAATACATTAATATGCTCTAAAAAGTAAGAAATAATTGCGTATTCTTTTATAGTCTTCTTCGTATTGTTATATTCGGAGTCGGTGTCGTTGATTTGCTCCTAAGAATTGAAGAGTTCCGTCACTTTGTCAGTGATTCCATCATCAGAACCTTACCAAACTATCACAAAACAACCCTTGAAGTATATAAGTATCCTTTCTAACAAAAAAAGAATCATCAAAATCATCATCAAAATCGGTTGGCGTGATCTTGAGTAATTCGTCCATTTGTCGCGAACATGCTTACGCAAATTTAAGACTTATCCGATTTTGTCATGGATGCCATCATCAGAAGTGGTTTTAAATAAAATAGGATCCTATGACGAGCACCACCTTTCATTTAAAAAGAAATCATCAAGATCGGTCCAACTAGTCGGGACAAACAAAAAAAAATACAGACGAATTGATAACCTCCTCCTTTTTTTGGAGTCGGTTAAAAACATCTTCTTTTAAGAGTGTTTTAGAAAGCGAGGGAAACTCACTACGGTCTAAACGGCTTTGATGTTGGTCTGCTGCAAAATATTCTAAGTATTCCAAGGATTCAGTGTTAGGATTGGGCTGAGATTTGTTGTGGACAAAAGTTCCTTATAGATAGAAAACTATAGTAGAAATAAAGTAGTCTTTTATTGCTATCAAAGACTGCTTTAAAAATGTTGAAATAGTCATAACTACTCATTTTGTCCTAGTGTTTAAATTACTGATCCCTATTAAGAAGACTTTCATAATAAATTACTAGCAATTTAAACAATGGATTGGAATGGAATTTAAAGGATCTACTAACACACAATCGTTGAGGATAGCGGTTTGACATTAGTTTCAATGATAAAGATTTTAAAATTTTGTATAGGTAGGGTAAAGTTGGATATGATAGAAGAAGCATAGAGATAAGAGCGTTGACAAGTATGAGTGGATTGCAACTGAGTGACAAGGCAAGAAATGGAGTGATAAGAGAACTTTGTGGTATAAAAGAAGATGCAGGGACTAAAATTGAGAAAGGTATACTTAGATGCGTTTGGGCACGTAGAGAAAATGAATGAAATGTGTCAAGAGTGAATCAGAAAGTTAATCGGGGAAGACCAAGGCGAAAGTTCCTGAACCAAATCCAACACATTTTAAAAAAGGATCAGGTTAAGAGTACTCTAAAACGACGAACTTGTGTGAAAGGTACAATGCGAATGAAAGAAACAAAGGAGATATGCAAGGGCCGTGGTAAGTGGAAGGACTTGGTCTCTAACTACCCCTACGGGAATGAGACGTGATGCTATCTAGGTATATATGTAAGATTTTAAAACCTGATGTCTTCCAGATAAGATAACACTCAAGCTTTTTAACCTATCTGCAAAAAAAAAATTGGTTTTAAGAAACCATGGTGCAATTGAAACAGGTGTTGCGAGTTATAAGGCCTGCCATATTGGTAATGACTGCTCTATTGATCGCCTAACACTTTACACCCAACAAGCAACTGATAGTAATGCGACATGCGAAAACATTTGAGGTGAACTTACATTGACCATAAACTTCATTGATAGTTTTGAAGTCATCTATATTTCCCAATAGTATAGTAGTTTTGACTACAGCTTCCAAGGAAGACCCTCCCGCTTCTAGCACTTGTTTTAAATTGCCCAAGGCCTGACGAGCTTGGGCTTCTGGACCACCATCTACCATCTTCGCTTGTGGATCCAAACCTAAAACTCCAGATACGTACAGAGTTCTATCCACTAGGATTGCTTGACTGGAAAAAGATTTCACTTCAATTAAACTAAAGAAAGTATCTTTATTTTTCGAAAAAATATTTAATGCAATTTTGATATAGCTTCATGAGAATAACTAAGAGAAAGATTTAGAACAGTAACAATAATGATGGTAACCAGAGAAAATAACATTTGTGTTTAGTATCATCATCCGAAATAATTTGGTCATAATATGAAATATGTGATGATATTTGATGATACAAATACCTTGAAAGCCTACACGAATAAAGAATAATATGAACTGTTATCCGCGGTTTTACTTGCGTTTCCAACCCCTAGGAATATTGCGAAACCTGGTCTTAGTGATCATCTATAACACGAAACAAATGACGCCGAATTTCAAATCCATCGGATGAACAGTTTTAGCTATCTCGAAGCAAGTGATCGTTTTTAAGTTATTTATTTAGATTCCTCGGTAATATGGAGAAAATATTTCTTGGTAAGCATCTACATTGTATCAGGAGTAACTACACCGAATTTCAAGTCAATCGGATCTGCAGTTTTTGGAAGTTTCGTGTTGATGGAGTGAGTGGTGATATAAGTAACCCACAACGTAAACCTTGGACAAAACCTTAGGTTAATATAGGTGAAGTCATTCTATTAAGCAACAAAATATAAATGTAGTGTCCAAAAAGGTTAAGTTTATTCTATAAAGAAGAGAAATATATAACTACTATTTATTTTAATGAATAGGTTTTCTGTTCAGATAAACAATTTTCAATTTGCGAGTCACTACGTGATTACTTCCGTACAACTGTAAATACAGCTTTGGTCATTTATACATGATTTTGTGCTTTTGTCATTAATGTAATCATTATATGTGATGATTGACGTTTAAAAACTTGAGAGCCTACATTAATGAATAATGTTTTATTAAATTTGATACAAAACCTGTAAGGTCCCACTGGTTTGTATATATTTGGTGATGTAACAATGATTTTCGTGACCTTATTACATTTGCCGGCGTGTTCACTCATTTTTCCCAAATTTTCAGATTTTTTGCTTAAAAGATGTTCGCATTTAATGGATTTATTATAACTGATAATTTAAAATCCGAATGTGCGTTATTTTGGAAGAAAATTTCGCTTACATTTTAGCTAAAAAACACCGCATTAATTGAAAAAAATTTGACATTTCACTGTGAAATAGAGTTAATCGATTATTTTAAAAATATATCAAAAGGTTTACATGTCAACAAAAATTTCAAACCAGAATGTTAAAGGTTTTAGAAAAAAGTTTGAAGTAGCACTTCTTTTAAATTAATAAGAAAATTAATGATTTATTAGAATATATATGAAGTCGCACTCGATTATGGAAAGTAAAACTTTAATACTTATTATTTATTTCAACGAATGAAGAGTCAAATATTCTTTCATAATTTTGTAAGATAGCGTTTTAAAGATCCTATCTTATGAACTAATTATATGTCTTTTTAAGCATCATGTTTTAATATAATCAATAAGTATTCAAATAATCAATGACCTAGATTAAAAAAACGATAAAACGTCTTGAGTTGAATCTTTATATGTTTGGACTACTGATTAAATGCCCACGTTGATGATATAACTGCGGCTGCCTGCTGTCGCCAAAGACATGGTGAGCAGTAAGAAATCGTGGAATGCAGTGGCCAGCTTCTGCAAGAAGATAATGTCAAATAAGTAGGCAGTTGTGATACAAGGACCCGCTTAGGGTCGATGAAAACAAGAAGTTGGGCCCGTTTGTTTTAGTTTTACAAGCAACATTGCTGAGAATTCTGTGGCAGCGTGCCACTAACGACCTCGTTAGAGGCAAAAGTCAGATTTAACCTGCTGGTTAAGTTAAACACGGGGAAACAACGTTACCACGTCTTTTCCCGGTGGTTGCGGGTATGCATGAGGATTTCCTGACGATAATAAAAGAGGCCATCGATTTCTTTCAAGTGATACATTATTTTCACAATAAGTCCAAACGTGTAGCTAACTTCAGGGTGTCGGTTGTTTGTGAAGGTTTGCGCGCGTATTGTAATACATTATTTTCATAATTTTTCCCTAACACGCCAAAAGAAGTATAACTTCAAAAATAATACATCTATTTTATAAACATTTGTCTAAGATCGAAAACATTTTTTCGGATGTAAATGAAAAAGAAGAGATTCCGAATTGCGATCTGGTAATTAGCTGTCATCCGGCCGGATCAGTTGCTCAATATCCGCTCGGAAATAGGACTTTAATTCGGCTGTGAAATAGGTTATGATTTTTTCTCTTCCAAATTCTGTATTATAGTTATTATTAAACGCTTACTTAAATTTATTTAGGGACTAATTGCAGGTACTAACAGATTATAATTACATAAAAAACGGATTGTCAATTCGTTTCAAGTCGAAAGATTATTATGACGAAAAAAAATCTTACAGTAAATTTCATCCGACAGACAATGACCGAAAAAAAATTGTAATGTAATACAATTTGTAGTTATTTATTGACAATTTAACTGACAATAATTTACAATAGCAAATAATCACCGTCCACGTCTGCGGAAACTGATGATTAGGGATGATCGATAAGTCCTAACATCGATGTTTTGACTTCGATAACATCGATACATCAATGGGATTAAAATATCGGAACATGTCCCTGTAATGTCCATTTATTCAGGTATAGAGTTGTCTTCCATATATATCAATTACTGCTTACGTAAATTATTGTTTCTCGTAATTCGTGTCACAACACGCCATCTTTAGCGTCAATCCGTTACACATCGTGCCGAAGCTTGAGATTACGCAGGGATAGGCTCCATTACAGACTAATCTAATCTATTCATAGACTCACCACAAAGTTCACAGTGATAACTAACTAACATATATACATAGCATCACACCTCATTCCCATAGGGGTAGGCATAGATCACGTCCTTCCACGTTACAAAAAGGTGATAAATTAGCACTTCAGTTATCATGTGAACCTGTTAATCAGATGGATCCATCGATTCTCTGTTTTGTTAAAATATATGGGGTATTTTATTTATTTATTTATACACTTTATTGCACGTCTACAATAATAATATAAAATGAAATAAATTTAAAT
The DNA here is from genome assembly GCA_015832385.1 of Elymnias hypermnestra. Classification (NCBI taxonomy): domain Eukaryota; kingdom Metazoa; phylum Arthropoda; class Insecta; order Lepidoptera; family Nymphalidae; genus Elymnias; species Elymnias hypermnestra. Next base: position 2,075,917 of record JACTOM010000103.1, read on the forward strand.
ATAAGAGAAATAAAAGTACAACAGGCGGTCTTATCGCTAAATAGCGATTTCTTCCAAACAACCTTGGGTTAAAAAAGCTGAAAGTAATATAGGAGGTAGGCAATGAAATAACCCTACATACTAATATCTACAATCTAATACATGTATAACAATAAATTAATTTATATAATGTTATAACATAGATACATAGATTTACAAAATATGTACGTACATATATATTGTCGTCAAGTTCTATCATCGTAGTCTAAGAGATAGTGTTCCTTTAATAATTTTGAATATATGTAGTGATTTGGCCTCCTGGATAGAGCGAGGTAAAGCATTCCATAGCTTGGTCGCTTGGACAGCAAAGGAATATTCGTAAAATTTTGTTTTAGTATCGGGACTTTCAATGTAAAGTTTTCGGAAGATCTTAAATTTTTGGAATGCATTCCAAGGAATTCAAATTTTTCCTTCAAATAGTGAGGCGTATTAGGATGAAATAACACACAGTACAGGAGAGAAAGTATATGCATATTCCGGCAATGTCGAATGGAGGGCCACTTGAGCTGTTGTCGGAAGTAGGAAATGTGGTCATTGGTGCCGCCACTTTCGGCAGTTTTTTGTTTGATCTTGACGGTGCCGCGTAAAAAATGTTTCCTTTTACCAAAGTACCCAATCTTTTCCCTCGCGTGCATATACTCGCCAACGCTTTCGCCGCGACAAGGTGTGTTTCGCCTACCGCTGATAAAATGGCTCGTATCTTCGTCTTGAAGTTATACGAACCGCAAGAACTATCGAAGAAGTGAACCGCTGGCCGTAGTGTAGTGCAGTGGTAGTTCTTTTCGCCGCCGCAACCACGCCCGTACACAGCCCTATTTCGGGAAGCAGTAGAAGACCCCGACACTCCAGGTACGTGCACGCGATTCCTTTTTTCCCCTTTCATCAGTATCACCCCTTACGCGGCCACTAGCCTTCTTCCTTCTTTATAAACCGCCTATATACAGTCCACTCTTTCTATTCCAAATCCCGCCCCGCTACATGGACGGTGGCCTCCTCTGCGCTACCGTTCCACTCATATTTGCGCAAACCAAATATGAACCGGATAGCAAGATTTTGAAGTCGCTCAAGCTTATTCAGTAAGTCCTCTTATAAATTAAAATAGCTCGCATCAGCATAATTGAGAATCGGGAGAAGAAGAGAATGTGCTAACAAAACTTTAGTAGGAATGGGAAGAAAAGATTGTAGTCGACGTAAAGAGCTAATTACACCGAATATCTTACAGCTTAATTGTTGGATGTGAGGAGACCAAGACAAAGTTTGATCTAAGTGTAGACCTAAATCCTTAACTGTGGTGCAATATGGAATTGTAACATTATTATAAGTTACTGGGGCAAGTGTCTGCATATTAACCCGTCCAATCATACTCGGACTTCCAATAATTATGACTTGTGATTTGGCAGGATTAATACTTAGACCAAAACATTTGCTCCATTTGGCGATAGCCATAAGATCATCATTAATTTGTGAGACCGTTCTTGACAAATCTTCTGGTTTGCTGGAGCGATAGATTTGGATATCGTCTGCATACATGTGATAGAGAGAAGAATTTTTTTAAATAATAGAATTAATAAAAATAGCAAATAGCAAAGGACATAAGACGCCGCCCTGAGGTGCCCCAGCTTCAACAGCGCACCAGGATGAATAAGTTTCGGTGATCCGAATACGCTGCTGACGACCACCGAGGAAGCTCTGAAACCATGCCAACACCGATGGAGATATGTTAATACAACGTAACAGACTCAATAAGATGCTATGGTCAACGTTAAAGAACGCATTGCTGAAATCAAGCAAGGTCAAAATATTGAGCTGTTTGCTCTCCATAGCCAATCGAATGTCAAGAGTAATTTTGACTAGAGCTGTAACCGTACTATGGCCCGCTCGGAAACCGGATTGATAAGGACTTAGGATTAAATGTCTGTTAAGGAAATGAAAGTATTGTTGAAATACTAGTTTTTCTAAGACCTTGGAGAAGAAGGGTAAAATGGATATTGGGCGAAAATGTGAAAAGTTTAGAGGCTTACCCTTTTTGGGTATTGGGATAATTTGAGCCATCTTCCAGGTCTCAGGGAACTTACAAGTAACAATGGAGTAATTTAGGATATGGGTCAGTATAGGACAGATTATATCAATTATAGAAATATCCATATTACGGCTAATGTTGTCAGTACCGATCGCATTCGAGGATATGGAGAGCATGTTCTTTTTAACATCACATTCAGTGAAAGGCCTGAGAGTAAACGGAGGAAAATCAGGAGTTGGTAAAGATGATAACATATTGAGAGCGATTTCTTTATCAGCATTATCAATTGTATCAGAACGAGAAAAATGTCTTTTTAAAAGCTCAACATTAATATTGACGGAAGTATTATTGGATGATTTACCAACTCCTAGTGTCTCAAGAAATCTCCATGTTCTCGTTGTGTCGCCGTTTTCGACTGATTAGTGGATATGGCGTCTTTGAGCATCTCGACATAATGTATTGCAACGATTCCGTGTCTTATGATATTTTGATCGATTGACATCTGTGTTGTTGATCTTAAATTTATATTTAGCCTGGTTCTTCTCTCTAATCAAGGTTTTTATTTCCTTATCTAACCAAGGGGCTGGTAAATGTTTTATTTTAACTGGCTCAGTAGGTGCATGACGATCAAAGAGCTGAAACAACAGGTTATTAAATATATTAACTTTATCCTCAATGGAATCCACACCGTTAATAGATGACCAATCAATCTGCTGAGCATCAGAATATAGGCAGTCCTTATCCATTCCTCTAAAATTACGTTGCAGAAGTATTCTCGATTTTGCTTTGGGAGGACGAACTTCATAGGATAGATAAATCAAGTCATGATAAGAGAAGGCATCTGCTCCAACTTGTCCAAATTTTGAAACGTAACATTTGGAAGAGACCATAATAAGAACGAGAAGAGATGGCGAACAACCAGGGAAATTGTGAGTACCTGAGAGGAGGAGAATATGTAGGTTGCAAGATTCCGCTACAGAGAGGAGTTTATTGCTATGGTAATCACCTTTGATTAAACATGTATTAAAATCTCCCATAATTATAGAATGATTGTATAATGGTGTTACATTTTCCAATATATTTTCAAATTAATTTAAAAAAATTTGGTGTAGAAGGTGGACATTAGAAAACTCCAAGGAGTACTTTAGTATGACCTAATAGTATTTCAATAGTTAAGTGTTCGGCTGTGTCGGCTGAAGGAGGTTGTGTAGACGAGCTGATGACTGTGAAGGAAATGTAGGAACGTTACGAATTAACTGGAATCCTGGAAGAGATTAAAATGTTGAAGGTAGAGATGGTTTAAGCCATGTCTCGGATATAACAATGGCGTGAATATTTTGTGGATCAAAAGATGCAAGCATATCGGGAAAGTGTGCTGGAAAAAAAAATTAAGCACAGATCCATAAAAATCATTTACCATGTTGAAAAGGTAACAGTAAATTTCTGAACAAATCTGTTTACATATACTGTCAGCTGTCACGCGTCGATGTATGTCATTTGTCAATAGATAATTTGTAAATAACCCTTCCGTAAAGAAAATTAATACTATAATAGAAAATAATGAGATAAAAAGAATACATCCATAAATGCATAATAATAATAATAATAATAATAAGAATACACTTAAGAATTTACCAAAAATAGCATAAGAAAATAATGATTATAAAAAATACAAATTATTATTTTTTAACTATTCTTTTTGACCTCGAAGCGACGCTTTTATACTTGCTGGGAGCAACTCCAGAACCAGTAGAGGGAACAGAGGCATCCGGGGCGGAGCTTGTTATTTCATTAAGTTCCGACATGGTTTTCAAGCGGTGTCGTTTACCATCAGCGCCCATCACCATAATTAACCCGTCTCGAGTCCAACATTTGGCTATACCGAAACGCTCCCGAGCTGCTAGAAATGTTTTATGTCGGTTCTGGGTCAGGAATTCTGAAATAGTCACCCCTGTGCCCTTCAATCTAGCTTTACCAGCCCAGACATTGTCCTTCAGAGAGTGATCTTTAAATTTAATCAATATGGCACGGGGCTTCTCTGTACTTGTTTGTCCTATTCGATGACACCGTGAAAACGAATCCGGTGTTAAATATGGGATTTGAAGATGTTTAGCCAGGACATTAGAAACACAGGATTTGTTGTCTTCACTGCTGGACTCACCCAGGCATGTACCAACAGCATTTTCTTCCTGGATGTAAACTCCAACTCATCGCATTGCCTAGACAGGAGCTCGAATTGCAGTTGAAGATTCTCCAAAACAGTCATGACAAATGCTCAGAAGGCGGTGAACTGTGCATTTATGTTGGATGTGGGGCTTGTTGCTGGGATAGATCCCCTTAACTCTTTTAGAAACTCTTCCATCCTAATATTGAAGTATTTAGTTAAGTCATTAAGACAGTTTTTGATGGATTCCATATTGAGGTTATATCTGTCAAATAAATCTCCACTGTTTAATATAGTTATTATCAATTTTAAAAACAGGAGCTTGAAAATCTAACACTTTGTATTTTGACACCTACCTGATATGTATGGGTATGTAGATATAAAAAGTTTATTGCGCTTTCGTAGATTAAGAAAAGGCTTATGATCGAGTGGTGAGGAATGAGCTGTGGTCAACGTTATCTACGTAGGGGGTGACAGGTAATCTGATTCCACCCACTGAAGTCTCTCTATGAGGGTTCTAGTGCTTGTGTCAGAATAAACGGAGCGTACACGGAGTGGTTTTTTGTCGAAAGAGGTGTTTAACAGGGATGTGTTGCGTCACCATGGTTGTTCAACATTTGACAAATATGACAACGGATAACTGTTTGACAAATTTAAAAGAAAGTATGTATGGCTTCAGAATTAATGAATTACTCATCAAATGTTTACTCTACGCTGATGATCAAGTAATACTTGCGTCATCCGCTAATGAGCTACAGGAGATGGTAAATATTATGAATAAAGCTTTGAAAGGGAAAGGAATGAAAGTGAATGTAAACAAAACGAAAGTTATGCTTTTTGAAAGAGATGAATCTATGATGAATGGCAATATTTTGATAGATGGAGAACAAGTGCAAGAGGTGAATGAATTTGTATACTTGGTTTACAAAAGATGGAACATGTGAAAGTGATATTGAAAGGAGAGTGAATGCAGGGAATATGGTTAATGTTGTTTTGCGCGCCTTTGTGAATAGCCAGATGGTGTCTCAAAAGGCCAGACTGGCTGTGCATGCAGGAGTGTTGGTGCCAACAATTATGTATGGTAGTGAAAGTTGGGTATGGCAGAAGAATCACAAAAATAAAGAAAGAAAGAAAACTTTATTTGGAGCCGTGTTTTACAAATGCACTTAAATTATATATACATACACATACACACATATTCTCGCATATATACTAATGATTAATAATTGTTTGATTGATAATTGCGCAGCATCCAAACCACAGTAAGTGATTCGATTGCTGCGCAATCCCCACACAGCCCCAAAAAGTCAGGACAGCTCGGCATAAGCCGTATACCATATGACTGATACACGGCGCCGATTTTCAGCTGTAGCCTTACGTCACGAACAGAGCGCCACCCGACGGATTCGCCGTGAAATGAATAAAACCTACATTGACAATAATTTAAATATAATTATCACTTATATATATAATGCAGTTGGCCAAACACAAAACAAGAATAGATATTACACATTATATAATGCTAATGATAAAATCCTAATGACATAATATTATTAAACAATAAATCCGCAGCTCTCTAAGGAGTTTAAAAGTAATCTGTAACACAATTATTATACTAACAACTAAACTAGGACTATTTAATTAATATTATTTAGTTAATTCTAAAACTATTTATTGATGTGAATGTTCGAAGTGGAGGGGGAAGATTGTTCCAACATTTAGTCGCGAGATATTTAAAGCTACCACGAAATGCAGCTGAGGCGTGTTTGGGTATCTTTAGCATTACATCTATGCATGATCATATATGCATGAAGGCTCTTATAGTAAAGGCTGCAGTGGTGGGCATCCTGGCGAGCCCAATGTAATCTGCTAAACAAGTAGGACGGAATTTTATATTTTATAACCATGATTAATAAAGTTACAAAATGAAGGTGCCGTCGATAGTCTATCTTCCATCATTTATTGCTATTTAAAAAGGGAGTAATGTGGGAACGCGATGGGATGTTAAAACAATACCTCGCACAGGCATTCTGAACTTTCTGGATTAAATTTTTGGTGCGAGCATATAGTCTGGAACCAATTACAGTGTCACAGTGGTTCAATTTTGAAAGAACAAGAGATTCGCATAACATAATGCGTAAGTCAGTAGTTATGGAATCTCTAATACGGTAGAGAATCTTTAATCTACAGAAAAAATTTCTCACTACTGTGGCTGCATGTTTTTCAAATCACAATTGTTCATCTATTTATATTCCTAAGTTCCTCGCTTCAATAACGCGGTCTATACTTACATTGTTAATAGAAATAATAGGATTTTTACTTGAGATTTGCGTAATTTGGCGCTTTGTGCCCAACATTAAATACTTAGTTTTGGCATTTAAAACCAAAGAATGCTTGTTAGACCATTCGAATATTCTTCGAAGGTCCTCATTCAACTTTTTTATTGCGATTTCTGTATCCGCTGGCCTAAAAGAAATGTATATTTGCAAATCGTCAGCGTACATGTGATAATTACAATTTTTTATACCAGCAATTACATCTGCACCATCTATTACAAGTGATCTAAACTAGGCAGCATAAGGAACAATGGCGTAGTTTAAGAGTAATTAATGGTTGAACTTTACACCAAAGGATATCTAATCAATCAAAAAATGACTTAACTTCAAAGGTATTTTCAATTTCTTGTCTATCTTGTACTTTTCAGGTCTATCTTTTATTTCAACACGCAAACCTGTGGGAAGGAACGGGCTAACCTATTTGAACGGACGAATAGCGACCTCAGCTCCATCTGTAAGTCCTCTTAGCCCTTAAGACAAATTCAATCCAATGGCGAGGTACATATAGAAGACTCTTTAAGGGCTTCAGGGGGATGCACATATTAAAACCCTGGCAAACAAACTTAGTTCAGCTGCATTTGCTGTTAGGAAGGTGAAGCAATACGCTGTTGTTGAAACTGCTAAAATGGTGTATTTCGCTTATTTTCATAGTATTCTGTGTTACGGCATACTGGTATGTGGTAAAGCGGACATTAAAACTGTCTTTATATTGCCAAAAAGAGCAATACATACCATATATCAATTGGGATCTCGCGTTTCCTAAAGAGAAAAGAAATATCAATTCTCATACAACGTCGCAATATATATTGAATAACATTTTATATTTCCGCAATAATATTCATTTATGCAGAAAAAGGAGCAAAACACGCAATATTCACACAAGAAATGAAAACAAAGTTGTAATGCCTATTTTAGAGTAAAGAAGATTTGTGCATATGCATTTTAAATAAGATACCCAAATCACTTCTGGATTTGCCTTCATATAGTTTTTTAAGAATGGCTAAAAACGCCATATCTCAGCTCTTTCCAAAGAACTTGGAAAGATAGGCAAATATCTCTTAAAACTAAAATTAGATTACTACGAACCCTCGTCTTTTCAATATTTCTCTATGGTGACTATTTGACTATTTGAACGGGTGCATACCACGATGGCGTTTTTGTTTTTAATTTTGCGGATATTTCGACCCAGTTGCATGGATCAAGCTGTCAAGCTGTCAAGGGCATAATCTGTCTACCCTACGTCTGATCCTATTATTTTTCACGGTACCCACATCCATTTCCATCCAGTCCTGTGAATATTAAAACGATCAGACGTAGGGTAGACAGATTCTGCCTTTGACAGCTTGACACAACCGCCCATAGCAGTAACGTCGTGACCACGACCCATGCAACTGGGTCGAAATATCGGCAATATAAAAAAAGCCATCGTGGTATGTACCCGTTCAAATAGGCAAATAGTCAATATGGTAATAAACCACGAAAATTTAAGTTTTCTCTATGGTGCTGTGACTTGGACCTTGAGATCATCAGACCGCAATCGCATCGATGCTTTTTAAATGTGGTGCGGGAGGGAAACGCTTTGTATGCCGTGTACGGCACATCGGAGCAACGCATTAATTCTTAATAAACTCAATGTTAAAACTAGGCTTTCCACGCTTTCTGCCTCAAAAAAATACTTGAGTACTTTGGGCACATTGCCAGGAAACACAGTGATAACCTCAAAAAGCTTGATAACTGGAAAAGTTAATAGTAAAAGAGCAAGAGGTCGTAGGCCAATGCGTTGGTCCGATCAGATTTGCACCACATTACAGACCGTCTACGATGCCTTACGCGGAAAGCAGAAGCAAATAGCGTTCCATTATACACAGAAAATTGCTCATCAGGTGTAGTTGTCATGTCCCACATGAGGAAACGAATCAAGGAGGAGTTTTACGAAATATGTTAAAAACATCATATTACAAAAGGCATATTATAATGTAGAAGATTAATTTAGCAAAAAAGATGTTTAGACTTGATTCCAATTGCACATGAAAGCTAAACACAATGTAACCTTCAAAAACTATATTTAATGGAGAAACCGTTGAATTTCTTCTCAGCGGAATCAACTTTCCGACCCGGTGGTAGATTTGCTACCAACGGACGGTTGTTAATTATATTACTTGTTGTTAATTATATACTATGAAATGAAAAGGTTAACTAAATATGTTTTCCCTTCTAGTTTACTTTTTTTCTTATGGAATGCCTGAAAATCAGCGTAATATTGGTTTGCGTACTAATATACATGTATCTTGTATCTCGTTACTTGTTTTCCTCCACATAAATGATTATTTACTTATTATTTATTTCACTGTTTCCTTCAAAGGTTTGAAATATTTGAACATTTCTTAGTATACTTATGCGAAACAATTTAAAACTTACTCTCGAGACATCTAGTGGAAAGTAGGAAGTACAAATATTTTGATGATCGTCTATAAGATGGCACCAATGTTTCCATTTCTAAAAGGAACTTCATTAACCGTCAAAACAGAACTAAAGCCTCTATAAATACACTACCACTTTGATTTAAATATATGCACTTTCACAGCATCGTGACGCCGAATTCAACTATAAATAAATGATTAAAAAAATACCTGTGTCAAAAAAATGGTCAATTGAATTTCGACAGGTCTATCGGTAAATGTACACGGAAAGAAAGAAAATGGCCTTTGATTCTAAAATTAAAAACAATTGCATGTCTGTATGTCTTGATGATAAATAAATAAATAAAAAAAAAAATTAAAAGTATGAAATTTACTACAAATCATGGCAACAAAAAGCCTTTTGTAGTAATTTTGTTTTGATGGCGAAGATTGCACTTGTCTTTTTTTTATTCAACGCTAGATGGTTCTTATATAAATATACTACTTAGCGCTATATGTCGCTAATTGTTTTTATTATAAGTTTTGACATTTTACTAGCTTTCCATTGCTTTTCTATTCGTCGTTAGGTGGCATTTCTACTAAATGCGTTCTTATTTATCATACTATTTAACACAAGATTCGTTCTTTTTAATAAACATAGAAAACATATTTAATATGTTACTTGACACTTAATGTCGCTACATATTTTTCTCGCCATATTATGTTTTAACATTACAATGGCTTTTTACTACTTTTTCCTATTCAACGCTCGATGGGACTAGTAAAATGTATAATTACTTTTCTCCTATTTTGCTATTAAATACTAGATGTCTCTTATGAAACATTTAATATGCTACTTAACGCTATATAACGATTACCTGTTTTACAAATTGTATAGCTAATTTTCATTTTTTCCTAAGTTGCTATTAAAAACTAGACATCTCTTATAAAACACGATAATAGTCTACTTGACACTATATGTCGAACGAGTTTATAAAAAAACGAAAATATTGTTTTCTTTATGTAAAACATGTATCCTTGTCGAATGAAGTCGAGACTTTTAAATAATGAAATTTTTTACTGAGCCGGGGTGGTCTCATATTTGTCCAATATTAAGACAATGGCAGGCTTAATTCACATACTATTGATTTAATGCTAATAGAAGACTCGTGCATTTTCTGAAACCGCTGAATCTGAAGATTAACTATTGATTTTTGTAGTTCCTTAGTGACTTTACTGTAATAGTCACTTTTAACATTAAGTCGTTGTTCTCAGTGATAGGGAATAGTTTTGTTAGTAGATCTACTCGTAATACGAGTATATCGAAATATCACATTTAATTTAAAGTTCTTTGATAATCTTGGCTTATTAGTTTAAATATTCCCTTTCTTCTTTACCTGATATAAGAAGCACCATTGTAAACTATAACACTACGTATTAACTTAGTATTACAGTTTAAGCTTAAGATTATCCCTCAATAGTTTTTCGTCGAAGAAAAACTTCGTCAGGAAACTTGCATGTCCCTAGAGCATCGTGGTGGGTCTATGCTCTAATACCCTCTCTTCTATGAGTGAGGAGGTTTATGCCCTTCAGTGGAACGTTGATAGGCTGCTCTCTACCCATTTTAGCTTAAGCTTATCAATGTAACATAAAATAGTAGTTATTTGTATAATATTTACCAAATCAGGTATGACTAATAATCACTGATTTTTGTTACAATATTATTATTATTTCATACAACTTTCATATCCTTAGCCTTATAGTTGTTATTAACTATATTCACGGCGGTTACCAATTAAATGCATCGTTCGATGTGTATCTAATAAGATTGAGGGTCGCTGTTGGCCTCGAAGGACCATACAAGTGACTCTTATTCACTTTAATATTTTAAAGGTACTTTTCAGGTCAATAAACTTGTAAGTGGAATATAACTAATATATAACAATTTACTAAATTCCCTCTAATACTATATCAATTTATTTTAACATTAATCGGCAAACGAGAATACTTATTACTTTATAACCAGGGCCAGTGGAATACTAATACATGGCAGGTTAAAAGGGCTGAGATGTTATCAGCCTTTTCTCACCTCAACCACTGGACACAATAGCGCAATAGCAGGAAAATAAAACACAGTTGTAATTTGACCATTAATATGCCTGATCATGCCGGCCGTGACCCTGGTATGGACCCGACCCTGGACCCGGCCCATAAAGGTCCAGGTCGAATCGATGTACGAGACGGCGGGAGGAGAAAGTTAAAGGAAGATTCCACCTAGGTGGAATCCAGATGATTGAAACGTGGGATGTGTGTTTGTATGTGTGTGGGTGGAGTGTGTCTGTAACCTGCCAAAGCGACGCGGAAAGCTGCTGTCGGCGACGCTGATTCACTTTTCCACTCTAAAGACACAGGGACAATAGGAAAACAACAGGCAAATCCAATTGCGGCGACCGCGTGGGCGGAAATATGTGTTGGATCTATTGAATTTGTAATCGATAATTAGTCCCACATACATAGATCTATATACTCGTATACATATCGGTATACTCGTATATATATCTGCCACATCAGTTATATCTCTGTATATAAGGTTAGATCAAAGTTACTATAGACCGAAGAGAAAAAACCCCATTTACTGAAGAAATGAAATCTGAGACACGAGGAATACATCTTGATGTTGCATTTTACACGGAGTGCATCATGCGTGTCAATTTGGTTGCACAATTTTTATAGCCTCCTAATAATAAATACATGGAGGCATAAAGTTAAGCCTTTGAGTGGTGTAATTTCAAACACTTAATATTATTATACAGAATCTTAAACTACATCGTTCAATATAAAAAATGGCACTTTATTTTGTATTTATTTATAAACCATAGAAATGTAGTTTGAGGGAATATCAATTTTCAATCAAAAGCTTTTGATATTTCAAATGTTGGTGCTGATATACTAACAGAACACATTGTAACGTACAAAAACTATGTTTAAAGGAGTAGCCGTTGAGTTTCTTGCCGGTTTCTTCTCAGCGGAATCAACTTTCTGAACCGGTGAAAGATTTGTGACCAACGGACAGACTATAGACGATTCAAAAGAGCTTTTTGAGCCTACTTGATTGAAAAATATTTTGATTTTGACTTAACTATATTTATAAGAGTCTCAGTCCTTTATATTTTATCTGTTTCCTGAGTTCTGGCAAAAGAAAGTTGAAGTTCTGTTGAAAACAAAATAGGTAAGTAAGGTGAATATAGTTATGCAGACCTAACATGTGTCCAATTGTATCTATTGAAACGCTTTAAACATCCGTATTTAACATTTATAATTCATGATGGAACTTGCCATTGGCTTCCTGTCATAGGATTGCGTTTTTTACTATTTCAAAGGCATTGTGTTTTGAAAACACAAGCTGGCAATCATGTCTTGCACTCCGACCGATTAAGCTATTTAGATCCTCGATGTTCATTTTAAATAACGAGGAAGAGGATGCAATCTGGTCAACTGATTGCATCGTCTACCTCGTAGATAGCAACGACATTTTGTTGTTAGTGTGTCAAACTGTTTATCGGTCACCTACTAACTCTCAGTTCAAGGTCGTTGACATTTCATGAACGAGGCGCGCGCATTGTACTCAATCTCGTGGAGTGAGTTTTACGCGTCTAGTAGTAGATGTTACTCAGAAAGAGCATTCGGCAGTTCGGGTTAGGACGTGTTTAAGTGACAATCGTTGTTAGGAATTAAATCTATCGTATCTATCTAATTCTATCGTAACCTCCGTAAATTCGTAAAATATTTGATGACAAATTGAGAAGCTGTTCAGATCACAATCCAAAATGTTGTTGTTTAGATTGAAATACAAATTGCAGAAATTGATACAGTAGTATTTTCTCCAGGCCCAGAGGGTGCTTAGTAGGCCCAGAGGGTGCTTAGTCAGATAATCTGTCCGGTTACTAACTAAGCACGCGGGTAAGCGACCCCGGGTACCTCGAGCTGTTACTACCGCTCTACACTATCCTTTCCGCGGCAGTAATGTCCTAATCCTAACCCAAATACCCCCCGTAACTCCCTTTCTTGAATTACCGACACTTCCTATTTATAACATCCCACCGACAAATGGCGGTATATCCATTCTCCGCTGGCCTAAATGCCACAGACCGATAACGGGCAGCAGCGTTATCGGTGCGAGAAGGTCAGCACTGCGATCACCAACCCGCCTGCCAAGCGTGGTGATTATGGCAAATCCACGTATGAT
>JACTOM010000103.1:2091218-2115519 GCA_015832385.1 Elymnias hypermnestra
CACAATATCCGTTAAGGATATTAAATCTGTAGAATGGGACAGTAAAATCCGACCCTGAGTATAGGTAACATGAAATAACAATAAACATTAATTTTAATATAGATGTGTATAAGAGACCGGCGCAGTGTAGGGAGACCCCCCACAAGGTGGACCGACGACATAAAGAGGGTCGCCGGTAGCGGCTGGAGCCAGGCGGCGCAGGATCGGGCCTTATGACTGTCATTACGTGAGACCTATGTCCAGCAGTGGACGTCCATCGGTTGAAGCGACGAGTATTTTCTCTCCGTTGACTAACAGATAACACAAAAACTAAACCATTGGAACTAAAAATTAAACCTCATAGGTGTTTTTTTGAGTCATTAAGATATTATAAAATAAACTGAGTAAATCTGACCACGTATTGTGTGCTACGCTTCTGGATTCGCACAACGTTCTGTCAATACTCGTATATGTAAATGTTTTGTGCGAGTTGTAGATACAGAATTTTCACTATGGACTAACTGTTCTCATTCTTTAGCTGTATGAGAAAAATCAGAAGGTGCTATATACGAATTAGTTTTTGGCAATCCAACAACTGACATCAAAAGTTCAACAGATTTCAATAGTTTCTAAGGGATAGCGAAATTGTTATTTTTACTGCATTCCAATCATTTTTTTATGTTCATTCACCTTATAAACCTTACCTGGATGTCCACAGGCATATCATAACCAAAATTAGTCCAGCCGCTCTCGAGTTTTAGCCAGTTTTAGTCAGTTTTATGATCTTAGCTTAAAAAAATCTATTTCATCCATTTATCCAAAGGACTGATTTTAAAAGGCGAAGGCGAATTTAAATGTTTGCAAATAAAAGTAACGAAATATCTTGTAGGTCGTCCTATAGCAACGTTTTTGATAAACAGTCGGCTGTGATTTCACCTATTAATAATATGAAACAAAAATCTTCACCTAACATTGAAAAGTTATTCAAGGTTCATTATATGAGAAGAATAAATTAACGACAATCATTATATTACAACTTAGTTCGTTTGGAATATGAAAGTAGGAAAATTTATTATTTTTGCTGTTACATTTTAAGATTATTTTAATGGTTTCTATAAGACATACCATCGTACTGAAACGCAAATGTGTTGCTAGTAAATAGCCACCGATAAGTGTTAAATTTGCATAAGCATGTGCGCGACAAATGAACAAACTCTTCAATTCTTAGGAACAAATTAACGATACTCGGCAGAATCTTTTATAGGCTATCCGGATATTTGAGTCATCTGCCATAACATCAGTATGGTCAAGTAATTGTCGTAGTTAAATATGAAGATCAATGGAACTCCTCAACGGCTTACAGTAAGGGAGTGATTTTTGGCAAAATATATAACTGTTTGTAATCAAATGGCATTGACCTTACGTTTGTTGCTGCATTGCAATATTATAAAGTGTATTATGTGCGAAGCGTTGGTATCAGAGTATGGGGGAAGAGGAACTTTTGCGTGTTAGTGTTGTGATCGATCACCATATGAAAGACCAGTTTTAGCGGGGTGGCAAAGTAACTGACATGTAACGTATAAGGTTGAGGGTTCGATCCCGGGTGTGGTGATATCAATGTAAATTTCACTTTGCAAAGTTGTTTTATTTGAACGATGTGATCTCATTTGAGTAATACGTCTTACCCATATTCAAAGAAGTTTGTTTTTGTACTTCAGATTCACTAAAATTCATAAAATAGGTAAAAATTTTAACAAAAAAAGAACCGCCCTCAAAACAAACTGTTACAAATATTAAAATATTGTATATTAGTTTATTTACTTTTTAGAGCATATTAATATTAGTAACAGTTTGTTTTGAAGCCGGTTCTTTATTTTGTTAAAATTTTTATTGTACCCTATGATTAAGTTATTATATCTATTTCATGTAATGTTTGTGGTGTACAACAAAGTGTATTCTCTATAAACATTAAAATTACCGTAAATCAGTTGCAAATAACATACAATGCAATAAACTTAATACATGATTTTTAGTGCAAAAAATAAAAAAATACCAAACTTCGGGCCCCTTCAAATTAATAACACAATATTACAAAAAATCCAAAAAAGATAAATATTTAGGTCTGAACTCTAAACTAACGTCATTAACAGGAGCACTCAGAAGAGTGTCAAATTGCATACCACATCAGTTAAAATAAACTTTATATAATACTTTGGCAAAACCACATTTAGACTATCTAATAGAAATGCGGGGGACTGCAGCTAAAGCCCACTTAAATAAATAACTCAAAACAAACTACTTAAAGCTTTATTTAATTTTAACTACTTAACACCTACTACAATTTTATATAAAAAACAAACATTTTAAACATAAGCCAAACCTATACATACAATACGTGCATTCTAATAAAAAAATTATGACTAAAACTGTACATTCTAATATAACATTTACATATAGGACATATCTTCATAATCTGAGAAACAAAGACAAATTAAACGTCTGGCAGGCACGCACAAAAAATGATGGCCAAAGAAATTTACTACACGAGAGAGCAAATCTACACAATTATCTACCAGAAGCACTGAAACGGAACAACGATATTTATTTATTTTATTTATTTATTTATTTATTTATTTAAGGACCACCAGTAGTTACTACACTTAATGTCTTAAAATATAAAAAAAAACTTACATCTATACATTGTTGAAGTGTGCAACTTTTTAAACAACATGAGTTAATATTAAATTAGTCTAAAAATACAATAAAATTATATACTATTACAGATTATATAAAAATTTAAGAAGTTTAAAAAAAAATTAAATTTGATAAAAATTGAAAAAATATAAAAATTAAAAAAAAAAAGTTAGAATTGAAAAATAAATGGCTATTTATGCTTATTGTCAGAAACCCTCGCATCCCTCAACAATTTCGTAACTCGGTTCCGGAAGTGGCTATATGAGTCTTTAAAAAGGTCTAGCTCGTCAGAAAGTTTATTGTATTGCCGTGTGATACGGGGTATGGGAGAGTGACTACCAAGATTTGTTTTAGCATGTGGTACAACAAATGTTCCCAATTTGACTCGAGCATTAGGTCTTGGTATTCTTACATTAATTTGTCTCAGTATTTGTGGGGCATCTAATGAATTACGCATTATTTTGTATAGAAAGCATTGGTCCAGTAATTTTCTGCGAGAAGAGAGACTATCTAATTTGAAATAATTAAGTCTTTCATTGTAATTCGTTAAAGTTTTATTGACATTACAAAAAAAGGAAAGGTGTCTTAGGAGTCGTTTTTGTATTCTTTCCATTCGTAAGCTATGTGTATAATAATAAGGCGACCATACCACACAGCAATATTCCAAGATGCTTCTAACGTAAGAATTGTATAAAATGAATTTGGTTTTGCTATTCTTGAATGTTTTGCTGTTTCTTATTAAAAACCCTAACATTTTTGATGCCTTAGCAATAACATCATCTATATGTGGCACGAAGGTAAGTTTACTGTCGAAAATTATGCCTAGATCTCTTATTTCATTTACTTTCTTTAAAATAACATCTTTTATATTATACGTAGTATCGTGTTTATGAGTTAAATTTCTAGTAAAAGATATATGAAAACATTTAGTAGGGTTTAAAATCATATTGTTAGTATGGCACCAGTCATCCAGAGCATTGATATCACTCTGTAGTAAGGTAGAGTCTTCTGAATTTTCAATCTGTTTTACTAATTTTACATCATCTGCAAACATAAATATCCTACTGTACTTTATTGAGTCGCCTAAATCATTTATATATAAATTAAAGAGCCACGGTCCCAAATGGGATCCCTGCGGAACACCCGATTTGACAGAGTATAAATCCGATTCATATCCTTTTAGTACTACATACTGTGAACGCTCGTGTAAGTATGATGAAAACCAGCTTAACATTCTTTCAGTAAAACCGTAACGCGATAATTTAAGTAAAAGATTGGTATGACATACTTTATCGAAGGCTTTCGTAAAATCTGTGTAGATAACGTCTACTTGTTTTTGATTGTCTACAGATTTTACAATGCAGTTCGTGTAAGAAACAAGGTTCGTTATTGTAGACCTACCTTTAACAAAACCGTGTTGGTTCTCATTAATCAAGTGTTTAGTTTGAAACGATAAATGAGGATGTACTAACGCTTCAAATACTTTAGCAAAAACTGGTAGTATAGAAATAGGCCTATAGTTGGATATCAGCTGTGCATCACCTGATTTATAAATCGGGACAATTTTGGCTATTTTCCAAAGACTCGGAAACGTTCCAGATTGCAGTGACCTATTGTAAATTAAATATAATGGAAAACTAAGCACGCGTGAGCACCGTTTTATGAATAAAGGAGGAATTCTATCTGAACCTGAACCCTTTTCTATATCGAGTCTGTTTAAATGTAATTGTATATCTTTTTCCAGAATAACACAATTACTTATTATGTTGCAATGTTCCTGTTCGTATGAATTAGAGCATCTATACACTTTGGAATCTGAATATGCCATCGCAAAATGTGATGCAAACGCATTGCAAATATGAGATGCCTCGTTTAAAATTGTGTTTCCCGACATCATAACAGCAGGATAGTTATTACTATTTTGTTTTTTGGACTTTAGATAGGTCCAAAAATATTTTGAATTGCGACTGATTTGCATATATGATATAAACAAGTTTAAGAAAGATTTCAAGGTGTATATAAGAAATAAGTTTCCATGATGTATTACTTAACTTCCTTTTTTGTTGTTTTATGCTACTATGTATTAAGAACATCAATGTATATGCGTCCACTACGTCCAAAAAAATTGTATCTCATTTTAAGTGAATAAAACAAAACATCCTTTGTGTATGAACTTTATTAATTAAATTACATCTTACAATTGACACATGTATACAATTATTTACGACCGTTTAATATTAGGTTGGGGGAAAAAATATATACATATAAAGTATTGTTACCCACCCTTGGTCCCGGATGCTGCCGGAGAACATAACGCAAACATGTGTGGGTGGCTGATGGTATGCGGAGTACCAAAGAGGCTTACGTTTTGTGTTATTGGCGAGCGACGATGGCACTGGAAGTCTAAAATTTAGAATTATGTTTTATTTTAAAATAAGAAGAAACGGTTCTTGGGTTTTGTTTTTTTCTGTTATTCTTTTATCGTTCGCTGTCGAGGACAGCTGCCCAATTAATGCGAATAAAAATAATTATATAGCAGAAGTCGTTTGCTTTAATAGTGTATTACATATAAGTTATATTCGCAATTTTAACCAAACCATATTAAATTTTTAGATGAATTGTGTGATATAAATATAAAAAGGGAAAATAATTTGCCTACTTGATAAAAGATAAAATACAATATAAAAAATAGTGAATTGAATAATAAAGACACGCCCCCAACGCGCTTACTTGCTAAAACAATAACGCTTGCCAGTCGCATTTCGCTGTGGTTCGAATTGTTCCTGGAATATCAGCATAAGTGGCGCAAAAAGAAGTCAACAAGCCATTTATTTAGTGAACCACAGATAGTATACTTATTTGTGAGTCGTCGAAGGAGCTCACAAATTAATTATATTAAAATTACTCTTACACTTTAATTGTTAACATTTAAATTCTATTGACACAACCATGTACATTGTAACAGATAGTGCGTTTATTATAATTTACAACATTTAAACAATTTGAAGTACTTTTGTATGTTATATTTTTATTATACAAACTATTATATGCTATATATATTTTCAACATTAACATGGATTAATAAAATATATTCAAACAGTAGCTCCCGGGACACTTTCGTTCGCAGATGATATCGTTTTAGTTAATGACCAGAAATTCTAAATGTTTTTAATAATAATATAATATGTTAAAAATTATATAATATAATAATAGATTCATTTATTTCAAGTAACTAGGACTCAATTTGTTAGTAACATTAATTTACGTCTTTGTTAGTTCCTTAAAACTATAATACACGATACTCGTTAGTAACATAAATTAGAATTAAATTAAATTACGAGAATCACTGCTACGCCATCCCATTAGAAACGATACAACAGTGATTCACGTAAGTGCAGTCTGATCTGCTGCCAAATAGTTTCAGGATCCACATCTTTTTCGCATTTTTGCCTAGAAGCAATCAAGCCGTGCTTCTGCGAACATACCTGACGCGCTACACGGAGAGCATTGTACGTTTTCTGTGTATATTTGCTCCACAGGCTACATGTATAAAAGATCGTGCAATAAGCCTTAAACAAGGTTACCTATACCATGTTAGAGCATCGTGAAAACCTGTGAGCAAGCATGTCGGCTCTCACTGACAATGCTCTCCGTTCCCGTTCAGTATCCGTGTCATCTTTGAGGTCGAGAGTTAACATGTGTCCCATTCGGCAAAACAGATGGAACATTCCTTGGTAGTTTTCTTTCGGCCTCAAAAACCATCACTTCGCTTTTCTTACAATTATAACTCAACCCATGCCTTTCCACGTAAGCTTCACATATGGCCAAGAGTTTTTGCAGGCCACAAGGTGATGCACTCAGCAGCACCATATCATCGGTGTAGCTTATGTTGTTCAGACAAATCCCTTCTATGTGACAGCCGATTCTGGCACTGCTAAGCTCATCTGGCAATTCATTAACATACAAATTAAAAAGCCCATATGGACGTGA
Organism: Elymnias hypermnestra; assembly: GCA_015832385.1. Lineage (NCBI taxonomy): Eukaryota > Metazoa > Arthropoda > Insecta > Lepidoptera > Nymphalidae > Elymnias > Elymnias hypermnestra. The sequence continues at coordinate 2,097,882 of JACTOM010000103.1, forward strand.
TAATGTTCCAGCCCATCGCACATGATTGACCTGGTTTTCGTACCGAAAATTGAGGATATTAGTGAGGTTGCAGTATGAGGCATGAAAACTTTGGTTTACGTGTGATTCCATAAAAGACTGTACGTATGTATTACAAATTCTCTGGTCATAATATGAATGAATTTAAATATCTCGAATCCTTAATAGAATATCCCGAAACAAACATAGAAAGATTACAGACAGTTATATATTCTGCCATAAATCGCACCCTTACTGTAAGCCGTTGAGGAGTTCCATTGGTCTTTATATTTAACTACTTGACTGTACAATCACTTGACCATACCGAAGTTACGGTAGGTGACTCAAATATCTGGATAGTTTATAGAAGATTCTGTCGAGTATCGTTGATTTGCCCCTAAGAATTGAAAAGTTCCGTCACTTTGTCATGGATTTCATCATCAGAACCTAACCAAACTATCACAAAACAACCCTTGAAGTATATCCTTTCTAATAAAATCATCGAAATCGGTTGGCGTGATCTTGAGTTATTAGTCCATTTGTCGCGCACATGCTTGTGCAAATTTAACACTTATCCGGTTTTTTCATGGATGCCATCGTCAGAACTGTATTTAAAAAAAAATGAAACCCCATGACAAACACCACCTTTCATTAAAAAAAAATTATCAAGATCGGTCCACCCAATCGGAAGATATAAGGTAACAAACACAATAAAAAAAATACAGACGAATTTAAACCTCCTCTTTTTTTTGAAGTCGGTTAAAACCAAAAGGCAATCTGTACAAAAAAGCTGTTAAACTGGCAATGCTTTACGGTTCGGAATGTTTGGGGAATAAGAAAACGTTAACAGCAATAAAGCACGTTACAGAGTTTAAATAGAACATAGGTATAACCGAGGTTCCTTTAATGTTGCTGACATTAAACGTCCTATTACAGAAGGCATATTATAATGTTGAAGATTATTTAAGCAACAAATATGTTTGGACTTGATTCCAGTTGCAAATCAAACCTAAACACATTGTGACCTACAAAAACTATATTTAAAGAAAGAAAGAAAGAAAGAAAGAAAGCTTTATTCAGAGCGCTGTGAGTTAAATGCACTTAAAACAATAAACAATAAAAATAATAATTGCACAACTTTGTTTAATGGCCGTGCAAACCCCACATAGCCCCGAAAAGGCAAAACAGCTCGGCTTGTGCCATGTGCCACAAATATGACACATGGCGCCGATTTTCAGCTGCAGCCTCATCAACCCGTCCCGGACAAAGTATCATACTTGTTATTAATTTTTATAATATTAATACCAAGACTTAATATAAAATCTAACTACTATCTAACACAATATAATCTAGTATCCAATCTTAACTACTATCACAAAAACAAAACAAAAATAGAATAAAACCGAACAAAAATAGAATAGACATACAATAAAAAAAAAGAATTAAAAAGAGTGTTTTTATATATATTAGACCCTATCATTAATAATTATATATTGAAATTAAATTAAATCCGCGGATATCAGAGACCATTCTTTTGTAATAACTTATATATAATACTTTATAATTAACAAAGAAATGTATTTACTTTCTAACTTTAGGTATATTAACAATTGATATATTATTCTAATCTTTCTAAATTTTAGTAAGTGTGTAATTGTAAATTTAATAAATGTTGTTTATATTTAACTTTGAAACTCTTAATTGTCATGAGCTTTCGAAACGGTGGCGGGAGGTTATTCCAACACTTAGTTGCGTTAAAGGAGTAACCGTTGAGTTTATTACCGGTTTCTTCGCAGCGGAATCAACTTTCCGAACCGGTGAAAGAATTATTACCAATGGACGGACTACTGACGATTCGAAAGTGCTTTTTGAGCCTAATTGAATTAAGAATGTTTTGATTTTGATTTTGAATGCGTCGAAACAGGAACCATATGACTTGTTGGGTTTAACACATTGAAAAAGGTAAGAGGCAGAGATGGGCAGCTAAATAATTGGATGCAATCTTGAAAAAGATTTATTTAAAATGGGCCTAAAGATTTTTTTAAAGCAGTTGTATCAGGATGGCTGATACCGAAATTGGAATATGCCAGGGGATAGGCCATAATTTTTATTATACAATGACTTTGTGAAAAACCGTTAATGGTTTTACTACCGTTAATCATAACCTAGAAAATATTTATCTTTCACTTATACAAAAGTGAAAATTACTCCACTACAAGATTAACAACGGCCAAGCAAAATGGTAACAATAAAGTAAACAAAATACCCGACTGAGTTTGTTGTGGGCTCTGCTCAGATCAGGGTGCGAAGGAACTGTCGTAACTTTTGATTTTAAGTCGTTCTTGAGTACCAACTTCAGTGCAAATATTATTTGACGATTCAAAAGTGCTGTAATATGCCTGCTTGAATAAAGATATTTAGATTTGATTTTATTTGATTGGGCCAACAGAGAATATGATAATTAGATATTACAAGAATAAAATCTGACCTACAATACACCTCTTCGTCTAAATACAATGTTAATCTATTCAACATATACAATTAAAAAAATTGACGAGAATGTAAAAATAGCTAAGCTTAGGTTTTATTACGATTTAATAGATCTTTACTAAGTTGATTTAATTTCTAATTTTAACTTTTACTTTCTTGTAACCTTAACACTTATATAGTATATAAATAATAGTTTGAAAACTCTGAAAAACATAATATTTTGTAAAGAACAGTATGGTATCCAAAAATATTTTGCCAATATTTTCGTGTCCAACAGATGTATCTAGACAAAAATTAAATCTAAATGTAAACACGTATATAAAGTTTTATAATATATCTTTCTAAAAATATAAACAACTTTCATATCGAGTCATAATTATAATAGAATATTACCCAAATCAAAGGTCTTTTAAATGAAGCGTATCTATAAACGTTTCAATTTAAAATTTCTCTTATATAAATATATCGTTTTTTATTTAAAATAGCTGCAAAAATATTTTTGACAAACGTCTTTTTTACTTTTAAACAGCGTTAAGGTGCTGTCGTACATTTTGTGTATATACATTCCTGAGAATAAGACAAAGCCATACAGGATGACAATACGTTTAAAGAAAATATTGTTTCACAAAATTTATTATGTACATAACATATACAAGATGACACATAAAAGTTTTCTAAATATTAAGATATATATTTTAATAACGACGACATCGAACAATAGCGTTCAAAGAAGACAAAGATGCTATAGTCCCTTGGAAGTGCAATTTATTTTCCATTTATTTTCTTAAATCCTATTTTAGACAGGAAATGTTCACAAGATCTGTCACATACGGTGTAAAATGAAGATCGTATTTAATCAGAAGGAGACAAAATCAGAAATGAGAAAATGGAAAGTATTTGCCTTTAATATTATAACAATTCTATGATACAACTATACTAGACTATCAGAGAATAGCTTTAAGGGCTCCAATTAACCTTAAGTTATGGATACAAACTATCCTTAAGAGTCGGAGTGCATCTGCAGCCTAAGATGAAAAGCAATTTATATGTGATCATTGGAACATCAGAGCCGTTTGCAATGTGATGCGTTGGCCCAAAACATTTATTTCTCTTTGTCGTTAAAATACTAGTTGCTATTTAACCTAAATCCGTATCTTTGTATAAATTTACTCGATTATGTCGCCTCAAGTTTATTTCTCTCGGTGCGTCGTCTTCTCCATCCACGAATACTTTAAATGTCAAATTTTATCATTATCGATTTTCTACACTACGCATACTTACTTTTAATTTACAATATAGGTCCAAGAGAGTCGGTAAGTGAGATATTTAGAGCAGTTAAAATAATGACAGTTCACTGCGTTAATACGCAGTAAACTGTCATTATTCTTGTAGTACCTACACCCGTTCTGAATCCGGGCAACATTTCAGGCAGTATATTGTTACTTTCCAGATATTTCACTACCTGCAAGTGAACAATTTTTTCCAGAATTTTCGATATACATGGCAATACTGATGGGCCGCAAGTCTTTGACTATATGGTGCGATGCGTGATAAAGAGACTGCATGACGACCATTTATTACAAAGTACAAAGTCACACTGATGTTTATTAATTTACTATAAGAGTAGCTTCGATGAACTAAGATTAATTAAATAAATATATTGAAAGAGATAAATCTATGATAAATGGCAATAATTTGATAGATGGTAAACAAGTGGAAGAGGTGAAAGAATTTATATACTTGGGATCTAAATTTATAAAAGATGGAACATGTGAAAGTGATATTGAAAGGAGAGTGAATGCAGGGAATATGGTAAATGGTGCCCTGCGCGCCTTTTAGAATAGCCAGATGGTGTCTCAAAGAGCCAGACTGGCTGTGCATGGAGGAGTATTGGTGCCAACACTTGTGTATGGTAGTGAAAGTTGTGCATGGTAGTGAAAGTTGGGTATGGCAGATGAATCACATAAGTTAAATAAATGCGATAGAGATGAGAGCGTTGAGAAGTATGAGTGGATTGAAACTGAGTGACAAAGTAAGAAATAGTGTGTTAAAAGAAGACCTAGTGAATAAAATTGAGAAAGGTATGCTTAGATGGTTTGGGCACGTAGAGTTGGAAGAAAGTTGGAAGGGGAAAACCAAGGCAAACGTTCCTGGACCAAATCCAGGACATTTTTAATAACGGCCAAGTCAAGAGTACTTTAAACCGACGAACTTGTATGAAAGGTTTAATGAGAATGAAAGAAGCAAAGGAGATATGCAAGGATCGTGGCAAGTGGAAGGATGTTGTCTCTGCCTACCCCTATGGGATTGAGGTGTGATGTATGTATGTTAAATGAAAATGTGTATTTTCAAAAGGTTTAATAGCTCGACCATATCTTTATTTCATTGGTTCATTTGAAGCTTTGTTTACATAAATCGTTGTCTTATATGGTCTGGCTTCCTTTTCTGTGTTCTCATTTACAAATGCTGGTTTCCAGTAATTAATACTAACACATTTCTCAGAGTCCCATTTTAGTATTTCGAAATATTTGTCTGTCCGTTTGATTACTTTGTATGGACCAGAATACGGTGGAATCAGAGGGTTTATGACCTTGTTTTCACGTACAAACACATTTTACGATCCTTTTGCGTGAACGAAATATTTTTCTTGTCTTAGTTCTTTTCTAGGTATGGACGATAAATTAGAAATTCTTTCACGAATTTTTTTACATACTATCATCGTCGGAAATTTCTTGCCTCAGCGGCTGACAGAAATCCCCGGGTAATCTGATAACTTCTCCATAGACTAACTCTACCGCGCTAATTTTTGTGTCGTCTCGCAAGCTAGCTCTTAACCCTTTTTTTTGTCTAGACGGGAAAAAAATCTATCATAGAATACCGGGACGCCGCGGGAGCGTCACCGGTTATGCCGGACTCCTACCCGCTAAAAATAACCCGCCATCCTACGCACTATCACAAGCGGCGACGTGACAGTTTAGCTCAAAAGAAAAACTTAGAACGTCGTCAGTGACTCCCTCGTGAGGGGGCTCCTACCATGATCCTAAAGATTGGGCTGCATATGGGGCAGCATGGAGGCGCGCCGCCCGACAACCTACGAGGCCTCACTCAGCGGGACGACGGCCTCCATGCTAGCTCTTATCCCTAGAAACAGGGAGGATAATTCTGATAACCAGTGTGTCGTATTTCCTCTACACACAAGCGATGATTTGAGACTGCGTTGCCAGCGCTCTATCATTGCCATTTGTCTGAGGATAATAGGCTGTGGTTCGAATCCTGGTTATGCCCATTTTCTTTGTTATGTACTTGAATAAATTAGAATTGAATTGACGATTTTGATTGGTAGTTAATCTTAGAGGACATCGAAATCGGGATATCCACCCGGTATATAGAATATCAGCAATAGTTTCAGCTGAAATGTCCTTGACAGGATATACTTCCGACCAGTCCGTGCTTCTATCCATCATAGTGACTTTAAATATGTAACCGTCACAATAGCCGTGTAGTCCGACTAAGTTCGAACGTGTTGCTATGTGCATATTTTCCACGTGTCGATATTCTATATCGTTGAACTTTCCCCTGCTGACATTTCAGACAATCTTTTGTCCACATGGTAACATCAACGTTATTCGTAGACTTCCATACATATATCTATCCCGAATCATGTTATTCGTATGCTGGGATTTCGTGCACAACGTTATAAGCCGAAACGCGAAATTCTTTCAGCGGATAAGGTCTTGCTTACGTTAGCAATATCGGCCAAAATACAACTATTAACGTTGATATGGCTATTGTTGGTTTAGGCTTTTACTTCCGATATGAGCAGGGTGCTGCATTTTCCACGATTTTGCCCTATATTGTTGCCAGGGTACCACATGATTTTTTTTTCGGCTAGCTCCATTTCACTTAATTATATTTGAAATTGCCGCAGTCTCTTCGTATATGGTTAGAAAAACTTAAAGTGTCATATTTCTACAATTCTGGTGGTTTCAGAAGAGTGTCGCTTACTTTCTGGACTACTTCTTCGCCGAGTTTTATGACCACAAGGTTGAATCTAGCCTCGTCGCTTAGTTTTTATGGGCTAAGGATTACTTCGTATCTGACTGGTCAGTTCAAAAATCGGGTATCCTTGAAGAAGCTGCTACGTTTGCTAAGTCTGCTGCCTCAGATTGCGGCTTAGGTTGAGTGACCATTGTACTTCGGTCGGCAGGCGCTCTTGTAAAGAGTCGGGTGTCTAGTGTCGTTCACCATGTCGCGCCGTTTGGTGTCGGGGTCACGAAGGTCACAAAGTACAAAGACAGTGGATATTATGAGTTTACAATAAGTTAAGCTTTCATAAACAAAGACTAATTAAATAGATATATTAATTGACAATGTGTATGTGCATACGGCACAAGTACAACAGGGCTATCTATTTTAGGCATTGATCTTATTACCGCAATTTTCCACGCATCAGGCGTTGATGTTGAAATTGACATATTAATTACTTTTAAACTCTTGTGTGGTATCCAAAGTAAATGGCGGTCATTAATTAATTTAATTTTGATTGGAGTGTAGACATCGAAAAGCGATAGAATATAATTGTTCACGTCGGTCCGTGGCCGATCGAAGCAGGTTACCAAAGACCAACAAGGCCCATAAATAGTGATGGAAGAGCCTCAACAACTGTAGACGGCGGGAGGAGAAATATAGGAGAGAAATTCCACCTAGGGGTCGAACAGATGTGAATCTTCATTTACCTCGAATGCCGTTCTCCTCGGGCGGGGATGACCCTGTGGCAGGTGACTGTGATGCGGAGGTGTGTGTCTTTGTTTCTGTGTAATTTTATGGCTGTGTAGTGACCTGCTAAGGCATCGCGGATAGCTGCTGTCGGCGACGCCGGTCTTCTGTCTACTCCAAAGCGGATCTATGCACCACCAAGCACAGAAATGTTCAAAACTAAGGCCTGGGCCGGAATAAACTGTGGCCGCGTGAACCTGCCGCACTTCGTTTTATTAGGAAGAGGGGCCACTAGAGGGTCTTTAACGCGACGACTTCATCAATAATAAACCTCGCATCGCAAAAACCGCGCGGTTGACAGTTGGCATAGACAAAAACTATATTTGCTCCATGCTTATGGAACGGCGCAGGAGGCGCCCTCTAGTGGTAGATGCGCCGCTTCCCGATACCTGGCGCATTAGTACTTTGGAAAGCCTACAGATGGCGCTAATACGCCGCTTCCGAGGTACCAATGCTCAGTACTACGTAGCGCGAACAATAATTATAGAAAAGAGATCATATCATGTATAATATTTAGAGACACCAACGTATCCTATGCGATCATTTCTAAGTCTGCGTTGCATTCTTGGAGGCAGAAGGTTTAGGGGCCTGAAGGACTGCAATTTCGGTGGAGCCTCCTTTTTTAAATTTAATACGCAATTCAAGAAATGCATGATTGCTGAGCGCAGGTATATGATGAATACTTAATACAGGGATATCGGAACATCCTGGCGGGGGGGGGGGGGGGGGGNGGCTGGCGCGTTGAGCAGACTTCTGCCCAACGTCGGCAAGCCGCAGGTAGGGTGCCGTCGCCTGTACGCAGGCGTGGTACGTTCGACGGCCCTGTACGGGGCGCCGATCTGGGCGGGAGATTTGACGCCACGCTCGAAGGCTCTGCTGCGAGGTGCGCAGTGAGTCGTGGCAGTCAGGACCGTCCGAGGATACCGCACCATATCCTGGGAGGCAGGATGCGTGTTAGCGAGTACCGCCCCCTGGGAGCTGTACGCGCAAGTACACTCGGATGTATATTGCCGGAAGGCGGACGCCCGTAAGAGAGGCGACCCCCCTTCGCCAGGGGATGAAAGGGACTGGCTGTGCCAGGCGCAGGCGGTCCTACAAACCAAGTGGCGGGACCTGTTGAGAGAACCGAGCGATGGGCGTCCGACGATCGAGGTGTCGTGTTTCCGCTCCTTGATCAGTGGGTGTCTCGTGATCACGGCGTGATCACTTTCCACTTGGCGCAGATCCTCTCGAGGCATGGGTACTTCGGGAGGTATCTATGCCGGGTGGCCCGTAGGGAGCCTACTGAGGAATGCCGCGAGTATGGATCCGCCGTTAACACGGCGGAGCACATGCTGGCGGTGTGCCCCAGTTGGGATAGACAGAGATCTGCCCTAGTGGCCGTATTAGGGTTGACCGACCTGTCTCTACCCACCGTCGTGAGCGCGATGGTGGAGCGGAGGGAGTGTTGGAATGCGTGGCCTCCTTTAGCGACGAGGTGATGACGCTGAAGGAGGCCGCGGAGCGTCGTGGGGAGGCGGATCCCGCCGCCCACACCCTTCGTCGTAGGCGTCCGGGGCGACGAAGTGCGGCTCACGACCGCCCCCTTTGCACTAGCCTTTGGGACAGTGGACCGCGGAGGCCTATCGATCCTAAGGATCAAGGTAGGGGCCCCTCACGGGAAGTCACGGCGGAGCTAACTTATCGCGTAGCCAACTGTGACAGTGCGTAGGACGACGGGTCGTTTTTAGTCGGTAAGAGTCCGGTATAACCGGGACATCCGCAGCGTCCCGGTATCCTATGAGGATTTTTTCCCGTCTTGACCAAAAGGAAAGGGTTATCGGAACATAGAAGATCGATAAGACTTTCACTGTTTTCTAAAATGTGGGTTGGTGTGGTTACACTAATTGAGTTAGGTGTAGACCATTTAAAAACGCTGTAAGCTATTTTGTTTTTGAATTATCTGTTTTTAAAAAAATATGTTAAAATCAACAAAGAAAACAATATAGTCGTGATTGAGCACACACTGAAACCGGGCTTGAAGTGTGACTTACACGATAACCAGGAACGACAGGCGCATGCATAGCCTCCCCGGTACGCAACCAGCTGCACGTCGTTGCCCGACGACGGAGCGTGTGGGCGGCGGGGTCTGTCTCGCGACACCGCTCCACGGCCTACTTCAGTGCCATCACTTCGTCGCTAAAGGAGACCACCGCTTTCCACCACACTTCTCGCTCCACCATCGCTTTCACGACGGTGGGCCGGGAAAGGTCGCTCTACCCTAATATGGCCACTACGGCAGTCCTCGGCACTTCCCATCTAGGGTTCACCGCTCGCTCGTGGTACTCCTCAGTGGGCTCCCTATATGCCAGGCATAGATACCTCCCGAAGCACCCGCGCCCCGAGAGGATCGGCGCCAAGTAGAGTGTTCTTTTCGCTAATTTGTTTGGTTAGGTAGTTTTAATATTTACTATTAACGTGGCATTTTTATGTCACATTCGCCATTTCAAAATTAAATAAAATATAAAGTAAAATAGTTAATAAATTTTCGTTTCTAAATTTTAAATTAATAATTTCTAATATTGACAAAAAACACGTGGCATTTTTAATTACAATATGTCATTTGAGATTTCATAAAATTACTTCACATTACTTCTTTTTTTCACACCAATATGACCACTTTTATCAATGATATAGAGATTTCGTTTAAGTTGTATTTTATGATGGTTTAATTTTTACACTACCATATAATTATTTTTTAATTTATTATAAAAAAGTAAGGCAGTTTTCAGAACAAAACAAAGAATTAACAAATTTAACATGCAGTGGAGCGCCAGGACGGTTCTGATTAAGCTGTAAAGGTGGCACCCTGCCACACCGAGAGAGGCTAGCCCAGAAATTCAGGATGTTAGGAACTATGCCAGGATATAAACAAAAAAAATCACTTGTCAATTACCGATTCCTATATAATAAAATCCATGACTAGCTTATATGCCTAGCACTTACCCCGTCCACACATCCGCAATAAAAGTACAGGACAATCACTAAATAAAACTGGTCTAATGGTTAGCATGTTCGACTACAGACGTGGGTTCGAGTCCCGGATCGGGGCAATACAAAAATCAATATTGAGTTTTCCATTAAGATTTTCTCAATATTTGTCCGAAGTTGGGAAGTTGGCGGTATGATCCAACCCCGTGCCTCGAAGAGCACGTTAAGCCATCGGTCCTGTGCCTGATCTCTCTACGAGTCGGATTCCCGTCACATCGGATTGTGAGGAGTGAAGGAATAGATAGTGCACTTGTGTACTATGCCTGCCAATCCGCACTGTAGCAGCGTGGTGGGTCTATGCTCTAAAAAATCCTCTCGCTCCTCGGAGTGAGGAGGCCTGTGCCCAGCAGTGAGATGTTAATGGGCCGTTACTTACTCTACTTTTAAAACAACAATAAGTAAATGAATTAATACTAAGATCATTAATTTCGGTTACAAGTTCACTCAGTTGTCAGTAAGCACGGACATTAACTTGATAGCTGACCTTCTGTTTGAATTCAAGACTATTCCGATTATATAAGAATATATCCGTAATAACCGCAATGACATTTCAATTTTGATTTATATAAAATTTTGCATGACAATGAAAATAAATAATTATAATATTTAAATTCAAATTAGAAGAGGCATCCTCAGAATAGGAGCACCAAGGTTCAAACCTGCGACTACTGGTTATAAAACTCGGTTTCTACTAACTGCGGTACCCGTTGTTACTTATGTAATTTCAAAATAATTACCTTACACAAATTTTTTTCACTTCAAATGTAGGGGACATTTGAAATGAAAAAAATTACAAAACACATTTTTTTGCATTATACTTGTAGGAGTTTCCTTTTGTTTTCGAGGCCAAATAATGTTGGTTAGATTCGGCTTGAAGACCAAAGAAATGAAGGGTTATTCCTGGGCCGCAGGGAAAATAATAGGGGATTGATCGACCCAGAAATCGAATGTGTGTCGAAAGAGCTTAGTGGACTGTATTAGAGAGGAGGTTCTACCGAAGGGCAAGGTGACTAAATGCCGTCGAACGGAAACAAATGAATCATCCACCTTTCGTTCCGTGGTTACTACCACGCTGTGTTGTTGGCGATCGGCTGTTTCGAATAACGTACTGAAGGCTGGTTCCTTGTGACCCTATATTAAGTCAGTCAGGTCACAAATTCATGATACAATCAACGAAAAGTGCTTGGCTGTGTGTATGACCGTCCGAACGAAAACGCACGGATGAATTCAAATTGTTTACCATCCGCGCGGCGAAAATAATCACTGTACCCAAATTAACTCAAATATAATGGTAAATCAAGTAATACTTGCGTCATCCACTAATGAGCTACAGGAGATGCTAAATATTATGAATGAAGCTTTGAAAGGGAAAGGAATGAAAGTGAATGTAAACAAAACGAAAGTTATGCTTTTTGAACGAGATGAATCTATGATGAATGGCAATATTTTGATAGATGGGGAACAAGTGGAAGAGGTGAAAGAATTTGTATACTTGGGATCTAAATTTACAAAAGATGGAACATGTGAAAGTGATATCGAAAGGAGAGTGAATGCAGGGAATATGGTAAATGGTGCTCTGCATGCTTTTATGAATAGCCAGATGGTGTCTCAAAGGGCTAGACTGGCAGTGCATGCTGGAGTGTTGGTGCCAACACTTATGTATGGTAGTGAAAGTTGGGTATGGCAGAAGAATCACAAAAGTAAAATAAATGCGGTAGAGATGAGAGCGTTGAGAAGCATGAGTGGATTAAAACTGAGTGACAGAGTAAGAAATAGTGTGATAAGAGAACGTTGTGGTATAAAAGAAGACGTAGTGACTAAAATTGAGAAAGGTATGCTTAGATGGTTTGGGCATGTAGAGAGAATGAATGAAAGGAGACTGACAAAAAGGATTTATGAGTCAAGAGTGAATGCGAAAGTTGGAAGGGGAAGACCAAGGCGAACGTTCCTGGACCAAATCCAGGACATTTTAAATAACGGCCAGGTCAAGAGTACTCTAAACCGACGAACTTGTATGAAAGGTTTAATGAGAATGAAAGAAGCGAAGGAGATATGCAAGGATCGTGGCAAGTGGAAGGATGTTGTCTCTGCCTACCCCGAAGGGAATGAGGCGTGATGTTATGTATGTATGTATGTATAATGGTAAATTAAGATAAAAATCATAATGATTTAAAGTGAAAGATAAGTTTGCACGACTCACTATCTGCGCTTGCGGTGCAGCGGACGAGGAGCCACCTGAATGTACAACTACAACCGAAATCAAATCCTATCGAAGCCCACATTGGTAACATATTTCTACATTTAGTCATTACGAATCAGCTATTTGTGGAGACAAGTTGTGACATTTATGCTCCTTATTCTTTGATGATTGCTAAACGAGCAAACAATAAGTGTGGTGTTTAGTGCAAGAGGGAAGAGTTGCAAAGAATTTATTAATATATTTATTTATTTTTTTATTTATTCATTCATTCTTTCATTCATTCATTTATTTATTTATTCATTTATTTATTTATTTATTCATGTATTTATTCGATCGTTCGTTTATTCATTCATTCATTCGTCCATTCATTCATTCATTCATTCATTCATTCATTCATTCATTCATTTATTTATTTATCAGGAAGCTAACGTTATATACAATGTTTATACTTACTCGTATGCAAAATTTTATTATTTATATACTAAAGTTATACATTGTATATCCCACTTACAAGCTAACTTGGCATGCAATACAAATATGTTACGTCTACAATTATATTATATTATGCAATAAAACTAAAATATTGTTAAATCTAAAAACTTACTAATACTATTTTGAAAAAAAAATACCAAAAAAAGTGGTGCGAAAGAATGAAAAAAGTAATAAAAATAAATAAAATCTGTTCATCAAAAATGTTTTTAATTCATGTTTGAACGATGTGGAGGAGTCGCCAAATATATCTATTTTTGCTTTTTTAAATATTTCATTATAGTTAACCAATACTCTATTTAGTGTAGCATTTACTCCTATGTTGCTTTTGGAGAGTCGTGGCCTAAATGTTTCTTTTTACTTTATATGGGATCTTGCATTAAATTTTGGTACAGCCAGTCTTACCCTTTTTAACAAATTTTGGTTGTCAATGTCCCCATTAACAATTTTATGCAAAAAACAAAGATCTATTAATTAGAGAATTATTAGTATTAGATAATGGTGTCTAGCGTTGACATTGTTAATATTAATTTTATAGCGTTAAGGAATGCCCTTTCGATGACCTCTGCTGACTAAATCCTCTGAGACATATTAGCTGTGGTATGGTTTTGGAAGAGTTGCTCCAGCCCAAGCAAAATCTCGTCTGGCGCCCATTTTAGAAAGGATTTAGTTTAATTTAATTAATTAATTAATTTAGACTTGGTAACAATTAATTAAGCAATTAGAAAATAAGTAATAAAGGCATTAAGTGTTTTACTAGAACTAAACCCGTAAAAAAAAGGTGTCTCAAAGGGCTAGACTGGCTGTGCATGCTGGAGTGTTGGTGCCAACACTTATGTATGGTAGTGAAAGTTGGGTATGGCAGAAGAATCACAAAAGTAAAATAAATGCGGTAGAGATGAGAGCGTTGAGAAGCATGAGTGGATTAAAACTGAGTGACAGAGTGAGAAATAGTGTGATAAGAGAACGTTGTGGTATAAAAGAAGACGTAGTGACTAAAATTGAAAAAGGTATGCTTAGATGGTTTGGGCATGTAGAGAGAATGAATGAAAGGAGACTGACAAAAAGGACTTATGAGTCAAGAGTGAATGCGAAAGTTGGAAGGGGAAGACCGAGGCGAACGTTCCTGGACCAAATCCAGGACATTTTAATTAAGGGCCAGGTCAAGAGTTCTCTAAACCGACGAACTTGTATGAAAGGTTTAATGAGATTGAAAGAAGCGAAGGAGATATGCAAGGATCGTGGCAAGTGGAAGGATGTTGTCTCTGCCTACCCCAATGGGAATGAGGCGTGATGCTATGTATGTATGTATGTATGTAAACCCGTAACAAAATAAAAAGAAATTTCTTACCTGCCAGTGGGATTTCATAGCAGATATTTGGTTGACGACGACTTATGGGGATATTGTTTTTTTTGCAGCAAAAAATTCTCTCGATTGTCTGTTGATAATAAATGGCAGTGGAAAGTCAACTAAGTGGAACTATAGATTTATTTTGATAACAAAAGTATTATTTCAATTAGTTTTTAACTACTTCCATTCAGATTTTTAGATACACAATTGCATTCATAATCAAATTAATAAACAGATTTTACTTCACAGTGAATTTGTTTAACTAATACATTTTTAAATTCGTAAAATAATTAAGTAGAATACCTGACATTAGACAATTTAAAAATAAAGAACTACTAATTATAATGCACGTCTGATGATGGTATTAAAGAACGACTTAAAATATAAAGTTACGAGAGTTCCTTCGCGCCCTGATCTGAGAAGAGCCCACAACAAACTCAGTCGAGTAAATTGTATTTTTTTGTTACCATCATTATTACAATATCATATAAGTTTAATAGATTTCAATTGAAATTAGAGCAATTCGTTCACTCCACGCGTTTCTATCGTCTAAGTAATCTTGCAACTTATAGTATGATTTTTCTATCTTCTATTGATTCTTTTAACAAAGACTTTTTTGAATCTATTAATTGAAATTTCTAAAACGTCTTGTATCCACAAGATTTGTTGTTAATTTTATGCAGCCAAAAAGAAGTTTGTTTCTGTTATAAATAAAAATTTTAACAAAAAATGAACCGCCTTCAAAACGTTACTCTTACAAATATATTAATACGCTCTAAAGAGTAAAAAATAATTGTGTATTCTTTTTGAGAGTTTTTCGTATTCTTATATTCGGAGGTAAGGTAGGTTTCCCTTCACTTGGCACTTGGCAGTAGCGGCGCCACTCACACCTCTAGCTTGTATATATATATATGTAGTTACAACATGTTATTCAAATAAGACCGCACCGGTTAAATAAAAGAACTTTGCAAAGTGAAATTTACATTGATATCGCCACACCCGGGATCGAATCCACAACGTTATACGTTACAAGTCAGTTATTTTGACACCCCGCTATCAACACAAAGTTTCCGCCTCTTTCTCTCTCCCCCCCCCCCCCCCCCCCCCCCCCCCCCCCCCCCCCCCCCNTTGCAATGCAGCAACAAACGTAAGGTCATTACCATTTGATTACAGACAGTTATATATTTTGCCATAAATCGCACCCTTACGGTAAGCCGTTGAGGAGTTCCATTGATCTTTATATTTAACTACGACAATCACTTGACAATACCGAAGTTATGGTAGGCGACTCAAATATCTGGATAGCTTATAGAAGATTCTGCCGTGTATCGTTCACTTTCTCCTAAGAATTGAAGAGTTCCGTCACTTTGTCATGGATCCCATCATCAGAACCTTACCGGACTATCGCAAAACAACCCTTAAAGTATATCCTTTCTAATAAAAAAAGAATCATGGAAATCGGTTGGCGTGATCTTGAGTTATTCGTTCATTTGTCGCGCACATGCTTATGCAAATTCAAGACTTATCCGGTTGTGTTATGGATGCCATTATCAGAACTGGTTTAAAAAAAATTGGGACTCTATGATGAGCACCACCTTTCAAATAAAAAAAAATATTTTCACTTTTATTATTTTGCCGGTATTGGCCATCCGGGACAGACTTGCACCCGTTTTTTACTAGTATCAATAAGATATATGTTACGTACGAAGATATATCTTACGTACGGACACAACGCACTTTAGTAAATTTAATTATCTTAGTGCTATTTCCATGTGTAATTCAAAATTGAATCATAAAATTAGATTTTACCTTTCTAAAACCAGCCCTGTAACGTAGATTCATGTAGAAATATATTATTGGGTTGTAGCAGCTGTGTGTCATCGCCAGTAAATGGGTGAAAAACCAAATATAACGCATTCCGGGCCATTGCACCCAATTTTCGTCCTTTCCATGCGTAGTCCAGAAAACCTGAATAAAAATATTTCTTTTTATATATAGTAAGGAAAATATGGACGACGCAGTGTAGAAAGACCCCCCACAAGGTGGACCGAGGATATAAGGAGATCAAGACAAGACAGACAAGATAGACAAGATCGGGCCTTGTGGGCATCATTTCGTGAGACCTATGTCCAGCAGTGGACGTCTATCGGTTGAAGCGACGATGACGACGACGAAGGGAAATATTTACATAATGATATTAAAAGTCAAAAGTCAAAGTGCAGTTTTTGGGCCCTAGCTTTAACCGATTGCTTATCACAATTCGCAATTATTTTATTGTTTACAGGTTAGCTCTTGATTGTGATCTCAGCTGATGGTAAGTGATGATACAATATTAGACGGAAACGTGCTAAGCTGGTAAGATAATTGTACCGGAACCTATTTTTTGGTCGGTAGCAATATTGCTGGTTGGGTGTAAACTTACCACGACCGAAGCTAGTCCAGACCCAGACTAACTATTAATCTTTTCGTGTAGAAAAGAAATCTACATCTGTTTTTTATCTAGTTTCAAACTATTACTCTTACTATAACTTACTGTAATTTTCTACACTTCAATGATAAACACCAGTTGTGGAGTTTTTTCGGGGGAAATTGAAATGGATTTTGGCATCATCAAAGAACTTTTATTCGCAAGTGATCTTTGATGAAATGTCCTTGATTGATTTAAATACAATAATACTGAAGCTTTGAAAGTAATTAAGTCGATCCTTTAGCATAAACACCAAATAGGCCTCTGTGCCGAGATGGTAGTGATGTGGTTGCCAAGACAGACACGTAACTTGCATATTCATATCTTCACGGTGTTTTCTTTTATTCGGTTCATTTTTCCAATGAGTCAAATTCTTAAATCTTTTTAGTTGTGAATTATTACACATATGTTCAATAATACATATTCATAAATTTATTAATAAAATGGACTTACCAAGAATATATTAAATGGCGTCCAAGATGCAGTGAACACTGCAACCACAGTTATCATCATTTTTATCACCTGAAATTTTTTTTATTTTAATTTACTGTATACCTTTCTATTTACTAAGTAACTTTATGAATATTATTGAAAATCTAAATCTATAGATCTTTATAATATTTTGACGTTAAAAATCAAGTACTTTAGATAAATAATTAGGTCTTTAAATGAAAATCTTCAACTAAAACTTTTACGGATTTAACAGTGACTTTGGCACTGATTTATAATTTGTAATTGTATGTCATTTTGACATACTTTTAGAAGGCTCGGATCACAATGCTACGTATATATATATATGTCGGAGTGCGAGAGTGTATGGATTGCTAGTCCGTGTGTA
>JACTOM010000044.1:0-96684 GCA_015832385.1 Elymnias hypermnestra
CCGACATATATATATATATATATATATATATATATTGTTCGCGACTTTTCTCCTTAATTTAGAAAATGGTATATTTTTGTCTAAGTTAAAGTTAATATTGATTACAATCTTTCGTTTCGTATATATTATATTTTGTTTAAACTTAGAATCATTGTATATAATTAGTAAAATCGTATAAGGAATGTTTCGTTGACTATAGCATGTATATATTTGTATAATTGTCATTTCCAAGAATAAAGTTGTTTGTGCAATTAATGTAAACCCTATGATTGGCAAATAAGAACGCCGATCATAGGATGCCTTTATTGACTAAAGAAACAACCAATGTCGTTTAATTGTAACAGTAGTGCACGTTTGCCAGTCGCAAACATTACACAATAGAAGGCCAATTCGGCGTAAACGTTCCTCCTGAACAACAGTTCGATCGCAATACATCATATCCTCGTCTGGTGACAAGTGTACGGCGGAGCGTTGGGTGAAGAATCTGGGTGGCATTTTATTTCGATCCTGAACCGGCAATCTTCGCAAATGTGAGCTGACGAAGGGGCTCACATATATATACAAAAGAGTCAATATGGGAAAAACTGTTCTGAAGGATCATAACCTATTAAAACCTTAATATAAATAATTTGTCTTTGTTGGTAGGGAGATAACTATCCAGAGTCAGAAGCAATTGCCCAAATTTATATAAATTCGTAATAAAACAACAATTTTCGAAACCTGCCCTATCGCCAATCAAACCTAGACACTTCTAGATGATCATTATGTTAGTCATGTTACGATAACTGTTACATTGGTCTAGTAGTCAGCTTGTATTGCTACAGATACGAAGACCTATATTCGAGTCCCGGATCAGGTGAATTAAGGATTGCGTTTTCTGATAAGACATTCTCAGCATCTGCATGAA
The DNA here is from genome assembly GCA_015832385.1 of Elymnias hypermnestra. NCBI lineage: Eukaryota > Metazoa > Arthropoda > Insecta > Lepidoptera > Nymphalidae > Elymnias > Elymnias hypermnestra. The sequence continues at coordinate 908 of JACTOM010000044.1, forward strand.
GTTAATCCATCGATTCTACGCCTGATTTCCCTTCGATCGTGTCGGATTACCGTCACATCGGACTATGAGAGTGAAGGAAAAGAGAGTGTACTTGTGTGCAATATCCTTTCTGCTAATCTCTGCCATGAGATTCGCTACCTTTGCCTAAAGTAGGTCAGGAGACGATTACGATTACGACACGGTGTAATAGAGAGTCTACTTACGTGACGAGGCTTAATGAGCAATTTCCGAACAAACTAATGAACTTAACTTCATAATACTTTGTACAAACTGTTCAAATATAATTTACTTTTTTATTTCAAAAGCAATCTTAATTAAACCACTACGTTTTTATTTCAAAATTTAAGCGCAATTTTAAACAACCTATTTAACAGTGTCGCGTGAATGGAGTTCAACTCTGTATATTTCGATTTTTTAACACGGTCTTGGACTTTTATGTTTATGTTAATTTATTTGAAAAGTATATACATTTTACTATTTTTTAATTACTAATAGTATGTACTTCTCTTTCAGTCTGAATTTAAAATATCAGTTTGGAGTTTTCAGTTCCTAAATCCATGGAAAAGTTATGCGTCGTGACTGTAGTCTTGAACGTGGGATTCAGTGGGAGAATCCTCTTCATTCGTTATTGAGACATCAATGGATCACTCGCGATTTCTTCTCTGATATCCCAAATGAGTCTCAATGAGATCAAAAAACCGGGAGGTATCCCACCCTCTTTGGTTGTGAGAGAGAGTTCCAGAGACCTGGGCATTCTAAAAGTTTTCTAACCTTATAATTATCCCTAATTAATCTTCCTTGATCTTTGTGTATTTATTTACCTTTACCTACCTTCTTTTCTTACACGGTTTGTTATATCTAAAGGTTGCCTGTGAAAGAATTGCTTCTCCAATAAGACCGCCTTTGTCTAACTTTAATTGTAAGCTTAATAAGACCTGTAGTTTTAGTCTTTTTTGTTGGCAAATGTTTATCTGTCTATATGTATACACCACATTATGCTTCTGCAATAAGACTACGGTTGTTTACTCATTCTTACGTAATAATAATCTTTATTCGTTTGTTTCCATAATTACTTAGGTTTCTTGATATTACTATTGACCCCCCAACTAGCAGTACCCATGTCTTGGGGGTCAGACACTTACTTTATTTACATTGGCTTTGCATATTTTATAGCATGCAATTTTATTTACATGTTTGGGGGGTTCAACAGAAGCTTAACCCCAAGTTTGTGGGTTTTCCGCCCTTGACCTCAGCCGCCATCTTAGAAAAAGGGATGCAAACATCTTTTTCGCGATATCTCAGTAACTATGCGTCCTACAAAAAAAACCGTAAAGACATAATTGGTAGCAAATTACTTTGCCTACAAATATATACTTGGATAAGAAAAAAAAACGAAGGAAATGATAATTGAATAGCATTTTAGTAGACTATCGAAACATTGGTGAACACTTATTTGGTGCTTTCATAATTTAAAGTTTTAAGACAGTTGTTTTGTTTATTTTTAGAAACTGCCTCATTGGTCTAGTGGTTAACATGTTCAACTACAGAGATTAGGTCCTGGGTTAGAGTCCCGGTTCGGGCCAATTCAAAATTCAATATTGAATTTTCTATTAAGATTTTCTCAATAGTTTCTCAGTAGTAGTTGGGAAGTTGGTGGTGTGATAGTCAGTCCTGCGCCTGATCTCCCTCTGGTCGTGTCGAATTCCCGTCACATCGGACTATGAGAGTGAAGGAATAGAAAGTGCACTTGTGTACTATGCCTGCCGATCTGCAGTGGAGCAGCGTGGTGGGTCTATGCTCTAAAAACCCTCTCTCCTATGAGTGAAGAGCCCTGTGGGACGTTAATGGGCTGCTACTTACCATTACTTACCTTAGTTTATTTTTACTAAGTTTAATAAAACATTTAATGTACACGCCTTTTTGTCTATCTATTTATTTATTTCTCATTGTTTTCTTTACCTATTATAGGTACTCGTACAATTTAAGCAAATATATAGCTTTCTTATCCGTAATGGAATAGCGTCGTCGGTTTAAACTTAAAACACTGTCCAGCGAAATCTTTGCGAGTTTTCATGCAGTTTTATTAGCAGATAATTGGTGAAAACTAAATGAAAATCTATTAAACAGTGTTTCTGTTTATCATGAATAGACAGACAGACGCAGCAGAGGACTTATATCTGTATCTTTTAAAGTTATTGGTTCTGAGTAAAAGTCAACATCGCGAAAGGAGTCACTTGTTAAACTTCAAGTTAATCGTGTTACTTGTTTTGGAGACCACGTTATCAGATCCTAAATTTATTCACTTAATATATAATGTTGTGTTTCATGTAAAAGTGTTTACAATAGCTCATAAATTATTACATAACTTAAATATACAATTAACCATGATTACTTTATATCGAACCTTAACATTAATACAGAAAAAATAAAAGTAATTAAAATGCCCATCAGAAGCAAATGGATGGGTGTCCATAAGGCTGGCAGCGTTGCCTCTTCGGACAGCGACACTTATACGCTGTCCGAAGTACCACCCGGCCTTAAGGTCACGGGTGACATCAACTAAGTGAGATGAAATTTCTTTCAAAAAGCTTTTAGCCTCAGGACCCCACGGTCCCAATGTCTCCACGCCAAAAGGCACAAATATGTATTCTAAAGCAAGGCTCTCATATTTGCGCCTCTTGGCGTTTTCAGCTAATGACGCCGCCGCTCCCGCTGATTTGGAGGTAGCGTCAATGTGAGATGGTGCAAGCGTATCAACACATGTAGCATCCCACACCAACGACCTTCCTTTTTTCCAAGGCATCAACGACATACCATCAGGTCTCTTACCATCATCACGTGCAATTCCATTCGGCTCGAGAATAGCCGGCACGTTAATGGTGACAAGGGTCCTTCTGATGATGTCGTTGATGCCGGCGTGTCTCGGAAGACGACCAGCACTACGAAGACAAGACAGACCATGGTGACCGAGTTGATTTACCCACTCACCACATTTACAACGATGGGGCTCTGTTGTTTTCACACCCAGACGCAGACACGTAGATAAAGATAACGTAGTCTTGTCTAACAAGGTACCTACGGATGCAGATGGAAGCGCATGTAGCCAGAAACCTGACTCGTGTTCAGAAACAGCAAGGAGGCGAGCCCAATCTGTTAGACTTTTAGATGTTACAGACAGATGATTTTAGATGTTTTAGACATGCTAAAAACCAAGCATTTTTGGCATCTTCTAAATGAATGTTATTAATTCTATTATATAAATCATTGCCAACGATATTCTTTACTAAATTTTGGGTACTGTAAGAAGAAGATAAAAAAGCCGGTTGTATTTGTATATTAAAGCAGCTGAACTTCTCAGGTGCAACGTGGCAATGTCCGAACAATAATATTTGCTTTGTGGTATAATTGAATGACTAGCATAATAACGTTGACCTACTTACAATGAGGTCACAATTCAATGTTTGCTTTTTACTATGTCACAGTTAACGACACCACGTATTACTAGATAATAGTCCTTGTTCGATCCACTTCCTTTTGTTTACAATAAACCTGCTCAATGTTTAAACTTTGTTATACTGTAAATCGGAAAAAATAGACTACCTTACTGGTCTAATGGTTAGCATGTCGGACTACAGACGTGAGATCCTTGGTTCGAGTCCCGGTAAGCCGTCGGTCCTGCGCCTGATCTCTCACCAGCCGTGTCGGATCCCGTCACATCGGACTATGAGAGTGAAGGAATAGAGAGTGCACTTGTGTACTATGCCTGCCAATCTGCAGTGGAGCAGCGAGGGTCTATGCTCTAACAACCCTCTCTCCTATGAGAGAGGAGGCCTGTGCCCAGCAGTGGGACGTTAATGGGCTGCTACTTACTTTTATATTGTAAAATGGGGTTATAGATATAAACATCTTTTTAAATTGTAACAATTTTAGTAACGTTTAGACAGACAAAAGGAAATTTAAAACGAACACACGCTTTTCCCATTTTGAATGTTGTTACTGAGGCTTTCTTTCCAACTAGAATAGAAATTATCAATATAAACACAGTTTATAAGAACTAATAGTGTAAATAAACAATTGATTTTAACAAATAAATTTGTCTTGCGAAGTCTCTGTTTGTTAACGTCAATCTTCGAAATAGCTATTTTGATGGAATTTTCACAGATAAATACCCAATAAAATAAGGAGTTACTTACAGTTTTTTATCCTTCATTTCTCTATGAGAAGAATGGGCGTATACAGCATTAGACTGCTTTACATATGAGGCTTTAATTTACACAGGACGTCTGTCGGATTAGCTAATATACATTCACAAAAGCATATATATATATCCATTATAAAACCATATACTATATACGTATATAATCATTAGTTATAGATTTTCTAATCCACAGAGTCTTCTATAGATCTTCTTGGAGAATTCAGTCCATATTTCATTGGAAGTATTTTTATTTATTATATTTTATTACGTTTGTATCAGCATGCATCATTTCTTGACACAGCATACGCCTACTTTCATACAACTTCCTTCTCCTTAAGGTTATCTGGAAAAAATCGATGATTAACGATAAGACCGCCTTTTGTCCAGCCACAAATTTTTATTCTACTATTTTTTGTTCCTCTCTTATACTTTTACCTTATACCTAATAAAAGCTTATTTAAGCACTAGAGAATAAAAAGCTCTTTGAGACACATTTTGTTTTTTCTATGAAGCTTATAGTTAGATATTATTTCCGGATTATAGCAAAGAATATATCAGAAGTTTTCACTTGTGTTATATAAAATAAGTACACACTGAAATTAATATTAAAAAACTTACCCTTGTACATTTCATGCAATATTGCACCACTATAGTTTAAACTAACTTCTTCACTGGAATATTTATAAACTTTAAACTCTCTGGAAACAAAGTTTTTCTAAACATTCTAATCATCAACAAGGTTTAATTATTTTTGTTTAATATTACACATTATTTTTCAGTTATCATTCCTAAAATACGAAAAGTTATGACTGTTTTAAGAAAAAAAAATAGATAAATTATCATTTTATGAAATTCGCTTTGCTTTAATAAAACTCGTAAAGTTATCATTTCATTATCTTTACCTTGCTACAAAACGGATAATTAATTATTGTGTTACTGTAAAATACAATTAAATTATTATTTGACTGTTCATACCTTGTTTTAATAAAATTGTCATTTAAAAAAATTAAATATCTATCTTTGCCTTGCTTCAAAACGGAGAAATTATTATTGGTTTACCGGCCCGTTACTGCAAAACAATACAGTTAAATTTATTATTTGACTGTTCAAATCTAGTTTTAATAAAATATAGATAAATTGTTATTGCCTTGCCTGAAGAAAATATGAAAGTTATTATTTGTTTATCACAACTTAAAAACGGATAAAATATTAATAAATTATTTGTGCGTTACATTACAGTCAAATAATTATTTGATAGTTCATATCTTGTTTTAATTAAATATAGATAAATTGTTATTGCCTTGCTTGAAGAAAATACGAAAGTTATTATTTGTTTATCACTAAATTAAACCGAATAAAATATTATTAAATTATTTTGGCGTTATATCTCAGTTAAATTATTATTGACTGTTCATACCTAGTTTTAATAAAATTGTCATTTACCTTTACCTTGCTTCAAAACGAATAAATGATTTCATAATTTGATTACCTTGCTGTAAAATAATGCAGTTAAATTATTGTTTTATAACCTTTACCTTGCTACTGTCTAATATAAATTAATGATTCTTTTATTATTAGTACCTTGCTTCTGTTTCTTGGATCTCTGAAGTCTTCTTTAGACGCCTTTCTCCTCTTGTCTTTTAAAATCATCCGCGCCGCTGCGAACGCCATCTTGGATTTCTGCTAGCGGTTTAAGTGCCACACTTACACTTTTTTCACTCACACTTCACTTTTAGGCAAATTGTGATCACAGTGAATTTTTAAATTGACTTAAAATTGATCATGTGATTATATTCTAATAGCAATTACTTATTGTTTTATTTCGTTGTTAGAAGTGACAATTTTATTCGTTAATAAACTGCTGAAATAAACATTCACTTTTGGTTGTTTTATTGATATAATGTCTTAAACAAATATGCAAAATTCATATAGGTGGTTCAACCTACTACTTCATTTCTATGTTTTTCGAAAACTTTTACAAATCTATTATCGATATCACTTAATTTTTTGAGAGTTGTCTTCGCTGATATGTTACTTATAAGCAACAGCTGAAACCTTTTCAGATATAAGAAATGGTTGTGTTAGGGACACGGGCGTTTGTTGCCCGTGAATACGTCCTGTAACAGCTTCAAAATGGCGCCGCACGTGATGTGTTACAGTCCTAACTTAGCGTAATAAATTCATCGATCTTTTAACTATTTTTAGAGTCGCTCACTAATTTGCAGGTTAAGTAATACTATTCTCATATTCTTCATTATTATATCGCATACTTTGAATGACTTAAAACACAATACTAACGTTGATACAAACTAGGAACTGTCACTAGGCGAATATTGCTTCATTCCCCTGTCCTACCCCTCTTATACCAAACGCCTTACTCAAAATAATCGGCCCACTCAAAGTAATCGCCCCCACTCAAAATAATCGCCCCACTCAAGAATAATAAGTCCACTAATCACAGTCGTCGTCTTCACGACGACTTCTTAGATTTGAGAATTTCCGGACTGCCTTAAACCGGATATAGTGCATGTAAACGTTTCACTGATATAAAAACCACAAATACAACCATTAAGATGAATGTGATTTATTCTTTACTATTGTTTTCGTACAGAGTACGTAGGAATGGGCAAAGTAGTATTGAAATATAGGACATATTGCAAATTAATGTTCAGTGCAAGTTAGTTAACAGCTTCTTAAAGTCTCTTGAGCCTTTACCCACTCATTGCAGAGAGGAAAGCTCACACCTGCTGTGGGTTTTCTTAAGGTGACAAGATTAACCTCGTTTCTCTTGTATCATGCAACCCAAATTATGAAAGACTCAAACTGGCTGTCAACGGTGTTCCCATTACACTAGATAACGGGATTGCAATCAACAGACAAATGCAAACCCATTACAAATGTTCTCGTCAATAGCCAAAACCTGCTGCTGAAGCGGCGCGATATCTTCTCCAAAGGTGATTTACCTGGAGCACCTCCAAGTTTTCAAACGTATTGCCTACTCTTTTGTATAGCTGCAAAACAAGGGTTCTTAAAAGCATTTGAGATGTGGGCTCTCAGGAAGATGTTTTAGTATTATTGGGACCAGTTTGTCTTAAACACTACAGTACTCAAACGAGGTCAATTTAACCGCACGCTTATGAGGACGATCGGATATCATCAAAAAGGATCCCTATTTGAATAACCAAGGTTAATCCTAAAAGGCAAGATGTCTGGAATAAGAGCACTTGACAGACTGAAGCAGCAATGGGTGGTTGATATACGAGAAAGGACCAGTCATAACTTTTCATAATTAAAGAGAGAGAGAGATTGTTATACAGAGAAGACTTTTCTACGGACTGATCGACAAACCTAATTTAGAAGAAGGCTCTCGATGATGATGACCTTAGCACGCTACTTAACTTGCGGAATCTGTGTTTCTTGAGCAACAGATCCAGTATCACCCAGGTCACCACCAAAAAGTGACACTGCTTTTTAATCGTCAGGCAATTCTACAAAAGTATATAATTCTTTTGAGTGTGTGTATATCACTAAACCCCTCCTTAACGGCTAGACCAATTTTCTAGAATTAGTTTGTGTATATATCGAAAATAGTTTAGATTATTAATTCGATGCGAAAAATGACGACCTTCCCTGTATGTCTTCGCAGGTTACTACGTCGGGAACAGCTAGTTAGGGTATTTAAGGCAATGCCTGCGTAAGTCCTCCCGCCTCCGTGAATTCTCAGCTGGGCCTCATTCATGGATGAAGAGGGTTCCGCTGGGTTTTAGTGGGTATTATGAGGCCTTTTTGCTCGCCGAGTCCCACACTCGTGACCCATGGGTGGGGGTTTGTGCATAAAGCATTTCCTAGCGACAAAAAAAGTTTAGTGAAAGTATAGTTTGTCGTCTATGTTGTATTTTTACCAATTGTTAATATATATTGTTAAAGCGAATTTGTACAATTATTAATTTACTTCAATTATTGTTTAAAATGAAACGGAATTACTCTTTCGTGTATCTTTACCCGATGTTTTACCCCACCACGCAGAGAAGTGATCTAAAGCTCTGCTAAAGATACACGAGGCAGGACAGTTATGGTTTTCGATAGTAAATGTTTGATATTAAGTATTTGTGGACTTTTTTTATAAATTATATATGTTTAAAACCACTTCGGAAGATAAAGCTTTCGGTATCAACGGAAGTTTTTAGTTTTTATGCTAAATTGAAGCAAGCTTATAATATTTCGCAACGATTTCTGAATAATAAGCTGCCCTCCACCCTTACTTAAGTACAGTACGATCCCTAAGCAATATACATATGAAACACTTAACCTAACCATGTAAGTAGTACATAAATACCTCGTGTAATAAACACAAACCGTTTAATTACTCCCGTCGGTCGCTCTAAACAATCGCTGGGGGAAAGCTTAGTATTAACCTCAGAGGAGAACAAATGTTCTATACAATCTCATTCAACTGCTGCAACATCATCTTCTAAAGACTTGACTTGCATAATTTTTAAAGCGGTAAATGTGTGATGAAAGTAATTGTGTCAGGATGATCCTATATAAATTGAACATCAATGTAGCAGTTCACTTATAACGTAAAAACGAAATAAACAGTTTTAATAACATTTTGAACAAGATACCACAAACTGCCTTATTGGTTTTGGATGTTCAGTAACAGTCATGAGGTTCTGGGTTCGAGTTCCGGGTTTAAAAAGTGATTTTGAATTTTCTGTTAAGATTTTCTTAACATTTGCCTGAAGTTGGGAAGTTGACGGTGTGCTGTACTCCTGTGCCTTGGAGAGCACGTTAATCCGTCCGTCCTGCGCCTGATCTCTCTCCGGACGAGTCGGATTATCATCACATCGGCCTATGAGAGTGACGTGAATTGACGTGAATTGAGTGAGAAAGGTATGCTTAGATGGTTTGGACACGTAAAGAGAATTTATAAAGTAAAGGAGACTAGTAAAAAGAATTTGTGAGTCAAAAGTGAATGGAAAACTTGGAAGGGAAAGCCCAAGGCGAACGATCCTGGATCAAAACCAGGATATTTTAAAGGGCTAGGTCAAGAGTACTCTAAACCGATGAACTTGTATGAAAGTAGCGAAGAAGATATGCAAGGATCGTGGCAAGTGGAAGAACGTGGTCTCTGCCTACCCTTATGGAAATGACGCGTGGTGCTACGTATGTTTGAGAACTACATTATTATGACTGTTTTATTCTCATGATAATGGGGCCAAATTTTACATTTGAAGGTAGAATGCAAAAACTAATAGACGACTCGAGTACACTCTCGCGAAGTCCGACGTGCATTTCTAAGAGTGGAGGCACACACAGCGCGGTTAAGAGCTCTCATGCAAATCAGCACAAAGACAGTTACTACACTCACCAGAGTATTATGAGCCCTATTGTTATATTTTTAAAGTACAATTTAGCTATAAAGCAGTGTAAAAATTGATTTAAAGTTAATCTTGCGTTACATTTTTCGTACAGATCTTTAACGAAAATTATTGTACCAAAATTGATGTGATAAATGTAAAAAAGGCATTTTTTTTTAAGTCACAACACAACTTGTTTTCAACAACACCAACAGAACAAGAGCTTAGTAGAAAAAAAAATGATTTAAATACTTAACTTTAAGTTTTTTATATTACCTTTGGTTTACTGATTACAAGAAGAGCTTGTGTTACCATTTTTTGTTGAGATTATTACAAACAAATTCCACTGGTGCATATTTTTCTCTTGTGGATTTTTCTCGCTGAAATCCCCTTTATTTTTCGTCAGGAAATCCTCGAGGATACCCGCAACACCAACGGGTTGCGGGTTTCTTTTTTCTAACGCGGGGGAAATCTTAAATAAGATACCCGATAACTTGGGTCAGGCTATCGGGTTATGTGGGGTTGCACCCACTAAAACCCCCTCGGCTATCTGCCTCTGCACATGTAAGATCTCTGACGAAAATCGCCGAAGCTACCCTCGTGCAAAAGTCCATAGGACTCATTCAGGTAAGATTTAATTCCCTACTATGAATCGTCTCATCATTAATCCACTGTCGCAGTGACAGAGACGGATTTCCCAGGATCGCTCTTGGCAGTGAAAATACCCTAGTATCATACTAGGGTGGCTAGAGTACCTAGCACGCCTCCAGCCACCTCCTGGACATCTCTATGCCGTCAACGAGCCCTGTACCCGTTGCCCAAATGTCACTCTCTAGGGAGTCGACGTTCGTGAGCCACACGTCTCCTGCCCATCCTTCGTCTTAGTACGCCGGGAGCGAACACGTCTCCCTCTTTCGACCGCTCCGCCGTCTCCTTCTGCAGCATCACTTCTTCGTAAAAGGAGACCATCGCATTCCACGAATTGTCGCTGCTGACCATCGTTTTGACGACGGAGGGCAGCGAAATTTCCGTTCCAACAATAGCCACAAGTGCAGCGCGCAGCTCAGCCCATTTCGGGCAGCTCACCAGCGTGTGAATGGCCGTATCAGAGTCACACCCGCAGTGGCACACCTCGGTCGGCTCGCGACTTACCACCTTGCACAGGTATATGCCAAAACAGCTGTGGCCGGACAACACCTGTGCAATGCGAAATGTAATGACCCCGAAGCCTCGAGAGCACCATTCCTCCAGCGCTGATCTCCCTTTAAAAATCCGGCCCTGTCTACTTGATAAGTAATAAGTTGTAAAAATATTATTAAAGTATTATTTATTTATTACTCATTATTAAGTTATATTAGGTAACGATAAAGTTTGAACAAGATATATAAAGGGAAAGTGTGAGCTGACAGAATTGAAAAAAATAAACGTTTAGTTAACAATACAAACACAGTAAGCGATGCTCATAATTTATATTAAATGAAAATCAATAGCTCGCTATTACGCGGCGGTGATTTTATAATACTTGAATTCGTGTTTGGTTAAATAATTATTTCAGTTAGATACATTTTATGTTTATATAATGAATATAAATAAACGGACATAAAGTTTCAAACACAAGCATTATTGAAATCAAACTGGAAGTGTACAAATTTGATAACTATATAAAGGATACTCCGAGGCAACCTTAAATAATAGTAAGTAGCAGCCCATTAACGTCCCACTGCTGGGCACAGGCCTCCTCACTCATACGAGAGAGGGTTATTAGAGCATAGACCCACCACGCTGCTCCATTGCGGGTTGGCAGGCATAGTACACAANCTCGAACCCAGGACCCCATGTCTGAAGTCGAACATGCTAACCACTAGACCAATGAGGCAGTTACTTAAATAATAGATATGCGTTATATCGAACTGTTTTAGGACTTTTCGAGTGTTGTGCAACTTTAACAGCTTAAACAATGAAAGCTTTTCCAAGGATTTAATTTTCCCAATATTTCCAATTTATTTTCAAATGGGCTACCCATTTATGAAAGATTGTTTTCAATGTTAGTAGTTTCTGAAATAAAGACATTCTAACAAAGAAACTATTCAGCTTTATATTGTAAGTATAAATGTGTTGAATAACGTAATGTGCCATCTATTTAATATAATTTAAATAACAGCAGATGTATATATATGCACATGTGTTAGACTATAGATACTTGGGTAATAACACGGATACCTCGTAAATACGATACGAAATGTTGAGAGTTATTGAGTAATATAGTCGCCACACTTAAAAATACCAAAAACATTGTGCAATATTTAGAAATGTTATGCAATACGAGGTAATATTAATGAACGGAACGATTTTGTTGAAGGAGTCTTTCTAGCTATTTTTCGTGGAGTAGTTGTATTTAGAGAAGTAGTTCTAAATTGTATAAATTTAAATTGTCATGTAATTATTAGTATAGTACAAGTTGTGATAATTGCATAGTGGAGAGAATAAAAGTTGTTAGACATATAAGTCAGAGTCAACTAGTTTCTGGAAGGACAGCGCCATCTATCGGCGCTGGACAGACTCAATGAGTCACAGTCCGACGATATGCTCGACAGTCCTCGAGTGACGGTCCACCAGAGAGGTCGACTATTGAATCGCTCATAACTATTACTGTTGGAGGTTGAACTTCGGACCCCGCTAATGACAATGTCGGTGGGAACGTTTGCTTTCTTCTATTCTCCGACATATATATAACATCGGTCCAACGATTTAGGAGGAAGTCGATGAAATACACACGCACATAACAATTATATCTATAAAGATTAATAGAATAGCTATTCCCCGTTTTGTTACCCATGCGGATATGCCTTTTTCTAAAATAAAAGTACCCTAAACATTCTTTATAACATCAGTTCTTTGCCAGTGAAAGTCAGACAGAGAAATATGGTTTTGACTTAAATACATTTTAAAAATGGCATCCAACAGAGAGGCAATTCATAAACTAATTGTAATATAATTATAGGATACAGTTTTCTGTTCTAGCAACATATCTATTACCACTATGCATAACATAGCTACACTCCATTTTTTAATATGAACATTATAATATAAGTTTCTGGCGCTGTTCTGCCCTATTATTTATTTTAGTCTTTATATATAAGTTTATATATCATTTATAATATATAAGTGTATACCGCCTTTGCAAGCCATATTATAGTAATAAGTATCTTAGTTTAAATGTTTTTTAGTATTATCTTGTGTGCAATAAAGTGTTTTCTCTCTTTCTCTTTCTCTCTCTCTCTCACTATATATTTTCATACTGCCTCATTGGTCTAGTGGTCAGCATGTTCGACTACAGACATGAGGTCCTGGTCCTCGAAATCGATATTGAGTTTTCTATTAAGATTTTCTCAATATTTGCCCGAAGTTGGGAAAAACTTGGCGGTGTCATCCACCCCCGTGCCTCGGAGAGCACGTTAAGCCGTCGGTCTTACGCCTGATCTATACGCCATTACGTCGGACTATGAGAGTGAAGGAATAGAGAGTACACTCGTGTACTATGCCTGGCAATCCGCAATGGAGCAGTGTGGTGGGTATATGGTCAAAAAACCCTTTCTCATATGCGTGAGGAGGCCTGTGCTCAGCAGTGGGATGTTAATGAGCTGCTGCTTACCTACTTTACTTATATTTTTATAGGGAGTATATTCAAATCTGATAATTTCAAAGTAAAAACGTGCACACCAGTTTTTTTACCTGTATAAATTATTATTGGGTAAATTCAAGTTTTAGGTTTAATTTTTGCTATGGTAATTACGTTTCCTTTGTGATAGAGTAAGTAGAGTTCTCTGAAACTCATTGGCACAATAAAGTAAGTCGCCAGCAAGTCTCAGATGTTATAAACAAGCTATCTGTTGGAGTCGCGCCAGCCATTTCCTTCGTTAAATGCAACTGTAGATTCGAAGGTAGTGTCACTAGGTATACGGAAGTATATAAAAATATTTTTGAAGTTATACTTCTTTTGGCGCGTTAGGGAAAAGTGATGAGAGTAAATTTTTACGACGAGCACGCACACCGTCACAAAAAGCTGATACCTTGTAGTCAGCTATAGTCAACATTTTAGTTTTTTAAATATTTTATAATTATGTAATACCTTAATTATTTTATTACATTACTTGTTAGATATATTGTAACATTGAAAATATCAACGGGACATTCTTATCAAAATTATAACTTTCAACTCAATTGTAGAAAACATATTATAAACTATTTATATCCAATGAAAGTTAGTTTATTATTTTTGAATCTTTGGCCTTTACCTTGCATTGAGTGAAGGAATGATTTATGATTAAAATTTCGAAGATACTAACTGTTGCTTATATATTATTTTGCATTTTTTATACAGTTGATAGTATACTCATATATATAATAATTTATAATATTTTTCAAATAAAATAATATTTTAAACAAAGGATACGGATCGTCATTTGACTAAATCTTATTCTTAGAAAGAATGGCCTTTACAATGTCGTTTTCATTGGTGAATTTGTAAACAATGTAAACGATGGCAATTTATGATATAATTGTTGTAATGATTCATAAACGATTAGAATTACATAAATTATATTAATTGTAACTATTAAAAACTAACATGGTATGGTAGTTTCTTAATAAACAAGATAATTAAGAAATGGATTTGACGCCAAACACTTTCATTGGTTTTTCGCCGTAATAGCATCATTAATAAGAAAAGAATAAATTTTAATCAACGTTAGCTACCAGTTATTGTGTTTTAAGTTAGTTGAGTAGGTTAAAAGGGCTGCTCTGCGATACAAAGCCAAGTGTATTTCTTTAAATTAAAACTGATATCTTTTTATTATGAAATAATGATAATCGCTTGCTATTTGTTTATATATTTAATGATAATGGATGTTGATGGTGTATTTTATTGTAATTTATATTAAATATAACATAGAAAAAAAAGGGTAAAAGACTTTAGAGTTTCTTGCCGGATTCTTCTCTAATAGTCAGCTAGGTTCCGAACCGGTGGTAGAACCTTTGACAAAAAAGTTTGAGTTTACTGGAAATAAAGAATATTTTAGTTTGGTTATAGACTTCTGTTATGAAATCCTATTTTATAACTTTTAATTTTAATGAATAATATTATTATTACCTAACGGCTCAATTCCTGACACAGTCAAGTGTGTATTACAGTAAGGAATAAAATAAATATGCTCAAAGTTGTGCTATCCACTGATAATGGCTGATAATTTAAAAATTTCCGAGGCAAAGTTTATGCATACCATTGTCTGAAAAGATTTTCATCTTGTTATGCCAAAGAAGTATAACTTCTAACGCATGTAAATAAGTACACACACAGTTTTTTCAATAACATAGGCTTGACCAGCACCACTACTTCGTAAATCTGTCTTCGGGAATCATCGGAGGGGGTTATATACAGCTTGACTTTCGGTGTTAGGGATCTTAGGGTGATTTTTTATTTATGCCATAACTCGCTTATTTTTAACTTTAAGTGAAAAACTCTTAAAAACAAACTTGTTAGGAATGACATTTTCTACAATTTTGCTTTCCATCAATTTTTTCCTAGCATCTATATTTTTCGAATTAAACGTGAAAGAGGAGGTAGGGTTTTTATTTAGTCAAAACCCCGTTTCAATTTATTGTTAGAAAAATTGTAATGAATTAAATTTCCTACAATTTTGATTCCTATCAACTTTTTCCTAAGGTTATGATATATTTCCTAAGGTTATGCCCCGGAAGGAGGGTTTGATTTTATTAATAAAACCTCTACTAAAATTTAATTGGTTTGGTAACAACAGTTTTTGCATGATGTTTTAAATAATAAATAATCATAGTGTTTATATTATAATCTAATCACAACATTATTCCTTTTATATTCTGGTTATTGTATTAATTGTTTTGTTGATATGCCGACATGACATGTTACAAGCACTTATAAATAAATAAATCATTTATTCAGCCAATAGAAAAAAAGAAAGTAGCTTAAATACAGAATTACTTTACATGCAATGTAAAAAAAAAAGAAACAAACAAAATTAAATTATCTATATCCTAAATACATATTGGCTGAAAAGAGCGTTGCCTCAGCTTTAATTCTGCAGTCAGGAGACTGTAGCGCTGATTTTCAGGCATAACCCCATGATGACTTCAAGGACCGAATTGGGAATTGTTGTGAACGAGTCCTCTACCGATTATACGGGTGCGTGCGTGTATAAAAACATGTGTGTGCTTTTATGTGTGGGTTTGTGTGTTGTTACTTATTTAGCCTTGTACTATTCTAAAACGGCTGCTTTATTTCGGTTGGCATTATTTATTCTATATATACCGTAATATATCAAACTTACACAATCAGGATTAAGTAATTGCTGTTATTATTGTTTTTGCGTTTCCAGCAGTAGTTTTTTTAAATACATTTTTGAAACGAATTACATAAATTAAACTTCGAACTGGCGGAGGGAGATCATTCCAAATTTTAGCGGAGCATACTTAAAACTACCTTTGAAAGCTGCAGATCTGTGCTTGGGCGTCAAAATTCGGGGAACAGATCTTATGGTATATTTGCTGTCCTCGTGAGACCATTTTAGCTTTGTATATAAGTAACTGGGTTTCTCCAGAATGGGCTCACGTGAGAGCGCGGCGGGATACAGATACCTTATTGCCTGCCACAGAGATTTATTTATCGTCGTTTATTATGTAACACATTTACTTATAATTTATGATGTTTAAAGCAATTGTCTTTATTTTGACTTTCTTAGCAACCTATGTCTGACTATAACAATCACCACAACAAAAGAATTAGCAAAATTGATCCAGCAGTTCACGCGCGATGCCTTTTTACATATAAAGATGTAATAATATTAAAATAAATATATGCAAGCAATATTTCTTAACGTTCTTACAGTTAAAGTTGATATTTTAGTAGCCCTTCTTTAGGAAATAATAAGAATTTTTTATAAAAACCTCTCGATTTCATAAGTTCTTTTTTTATAGATCCTGTTATTTTTCTTCTATTATCAAATTGCAGCAATATCTCTCCTACCTTCATAACTTACATTTATCTAAAATCTTTCCTGTTACTAAAGGCTTACTTATTATTCAAAACACGATTTACCTATCAAATCCTGTACACATGCGAAAAACAAATACCTTTGTATATTTGACTAAGCTTTTAGGGTAAATAGGGTTCAGAAAGGTTTAAGTATTAGTGTAATAAATAATAGGGGAACGTGTAATATTGTTTTGTTACTGTAATGTAATTTGTAGTCATATTGCTGATAGGTTACATACAGTCTAACACGGTAGCTAACTCAATAATATGTAATTTATCTCTTAATAGAATCTACACTGCATCGTACCGGAATGCAAACTTTTTGGTCAAGTCTTTACAGATAGGGTGGTGACTAGCCATGGCCAAAGTCTCACACCAGGCCAGACCACAACAAATTAGAAAATACAATTTCGTACCAAACCAAATACTTCTTTTTTTCGCTGGTAAATACATTTACGCACAAACCCCGACCCATAGATCGAGAGTGTGGGACTCGACGAGAAGAGGAAAGCTCGTAATACCCACTAAAACCCAGTGGAACTCTATGCATCCGTGAGACACTAGAAGATCAGCTTGCGCAATCCTACCTGGTGTCTCGGATGAGTCTCATTGAGGATTCACGGAAGCGGGAGCAGGTACGCACACATGCGCCGCCTAGTATCCCGTCTCCTTCGGTGGTGAGAGGGGGCATCTACAGCATTCTCCCCCTTTCGTTCGTGGGTCTCATTTAGCGAGACTACGGTCTCCCAGAAGGTCACTTCCGCTCAACAACTCTCACTGGAGAGCATCGCGCTTACAACGCTCTGCCCCGAGAGATCCCCAGGCTGCGCAGTCTGCCACATTGTGGTGTGCTGAGTCAATAGCAGCACCACACTCACGGCAGTTGGACGACTTCACTCGACCGATTTGGTGCAGGAACTTTCCGAAGCAACCATGTCCGTTCAGAATCTGTACCAGCCTGTATAAGAGCATTCCGTGCCTCCTGAAGAGCCATTGCAGGTGACGATGAATCGCTTCCACAGAGGCCCCACCCGCGTCTGGGGACCCAAAGTACTCCTTCCACTTGTGAATCAGAGCCTGGTCTTCTAAGATCCTAATCCTACGGACCTCATCGGCGTCAGGCCGCAGACCTTAAGCCCTTGCAGCTGCCCTGTGCCGATGTACATTCGCAAGGACCTCTGCAAATACTTCTGTTACAAACGAAGTACGCGCAACAATGCAGCAGCGAGGCCATTTTATATTTTCGAAACATTTTTAATTTATATTTTTAATCTTGATACCTAAAGGTGTCGCTGGAGTAATGGTGTGAGACTTACTTGGTTACCAAAGGCGAGTGTGTAAGAGAGAGAGCCGGCACAGCAAATTTTGGTTTATTTAATTCCTAATAAATCTAGGTCTCACTTCGGTTGTATCTAAGTACCACCCTAAGAGCAAAAATATACCAGGATGCAAAACATTTGTATTCCGTTACGATGCTGTGTAGAAAACATGAAGAGATAAGTTACTTCTCTTCAGTTAAATAACGAACAAGGCTATTGAATCATTGGACATATATCTATAAAGGTAAGTCGGCAACACGTCATTTTATTATGGAACAGGAGGTCCACACCAAAAAAAATTATATATGACTTTGAAACAATTAAACCGATGTTACATCAACACTAATTCGTTTTAACTAACAACTTTTGTTGCTATTTCAATATACACAACTTGCACTGTACTTATAATTACTTCTCTATTTGAATTTATACAAGTTAACACTATTTCTCTTAAAATAACCACATCATATACCAGAACGGGACACTCTCGACTTTTAAAGTTACCTCGTAAATAATTCGTGCCTGCCTCATTGGTCTAGTGGTTAGCATGTTCGACTACAGACATGAGGTCCTGGGTTCGAGTCCCGGGTCGGGCCAATTCAAAATTCAATATTGAGTTTTCTATTAANCCAGCAGTGGGACGTTAAAGGGCTGCTACTTACCTTCTTACCTTTAAATAATTCGTAATATTGCACAATGTTTGTACTATATTTAAGTGTTACCACATAATAATTTATAGTATAACACTAAGTACTCGTATAGAGATCTTTGTGGGGGGAATGGTTCGTATTTCCATATTTTTTTTGTACTTCAAAATCCAATTCAAAACTTCATTATTCAAGCAGGCCTTTACATCTCTTTTGAATCGTCAATCTTTTATCAAAATTCTTTTATCTTCATCATTACAATATCTTCATCTGATAAAATTGTGAATTTAATTATCTACCTCTGCAATATTACACTTTAGGCCAATAGATAATTATTTGCTTTCAAAATAACGTTAATTTTCGAGTGAATAATTGGCCTTTACCTTCCTCTGTGCACCAATTTCAATGCAAATAACAGTTTAGGAAGTTTGTTTCTAAAATTGTACAATTTTCTTTTGTAATGTATATTAATTCAACTCTAATAGCGTTACACTGTAGCACGAACTAGCTTATCTTGAAAAAGCTTACGTTATATTCATTAAAATTATAGTCAAAAGTATACAATAGAATTTGTCTTAAATGTGGTTTTCCTTTAGAATATAGCGAAACATGCTATTAGTAACTAGTTAGTAACTGCCTCATTGGTCTAGTGGTTAGCATGTTCGACTACAGACATGAGGTCCTAGGTTCGAATCCCGGGTCGGGCCTATTCAAAATCAATATTGAGTTTTCTATTAAGATTTTCTCAATATTTGCCCGAAATTGGGAAATTGGCGGTGTGATCCACCCCCGTGCCTCGGAGAGCACGTTAAGCCGTCGGTCCTGCGCCTGATCTCTCTCTGGTCGTGTCGGATTCCCGTCAAATCGGACTATGAGAGGGAAGGAATAGTGCACTTGTGGTACTATGCCTGCCAATCCGCAGTGGAGCAGCGTGGTGGGTCTATGCTCTTAAAACCCTCGCTCCTCGGAGTGAGGAGGCCTGTGCCCAGCAGTTGGACGTTAATGGGCTGCTACTTACTTACGATTACGAGGTGTAATCTCTTATATATAAAGTCCATTTTATAACGAATAATGAGTCTTTACCTTCTTCTATATATCAATTAGCGAACCCTTTTAAACCCAAACAACAGTTTGTCTCTAGATTGTGCATTTTGCTTTCCAACGAGCATTATATGTTTAAGCTCTCAGGGTTTGTTAGCTTCTATTTTGAATATACAATTGCAATTTTAACTTAACATATTAATAGATTAACTAATTAGTTTATTACACAGCATTTTAACCGTGTTTTGTGATTTATTTGTTAATTAAACTCCACACAGTTACGAAATAGGAAAAAAAGCTCATTATGCCATAAATCTGACATAGAATTCACTTCTGTTATTCAATTTTTTTTATTGCTGACAGATTAATTAATAAATTTAAATGTTTTTTAATTGAAAATTGCTTCC
This sequence comes from Elymnias hypermnestra, assembly GCA_015832385.1. NCBI lineage: Eukaryota > Metazoa > Arthropoda > Insecta > Lepidoptera > Nymphalidae > Elymnias > Elymnias hypermnestra. The sequence goes on from JACTOM010000044.1 coordinate 20,946, forward strand.
CACGGAATGCTCTGAATAATATTTTCTTATATGGAATTGCATTGTTAAATTTTGCTTATTGTTTGACAATAAGAGACGCTAAGAAAAGTGATAGCAGCTCAACTATAACTTAAGAAATAAAAGTAAGATGTTGCAAAGATTTCACGTAAAAATTTTAAATCTTTTAATAATGGATAGATGGAGAAATCGTTTTATAATTTGTAAGAATTCCTAGAGGATAAAAAAGCATGGGAGTGAATGAATTGATGTAATCTAAATACAATAACAGACGGAAAAATATCACGAGGCCGTTCCCCGACACGATGTGCTGACCAATTGAGTGAGACCAAACAAACTACTTTTTATAACCTAGCCAAGATGGCCACCAACAGAAGCGAGTGGAAAGCATGGATCCATTCGCGAATAGGTTCTGACCAGGACCACGATCTTCAGTCATTAAGGAGGGATTAGAGAGAGAGAAAATACAATATATTAAGCATATTATAATGATGATGGTAAAAAAGTGACATCCGACTGAGTTTTTTGTGGGCTCTTGTCAGAAGAAGGCGCAAAGGAACCCTCATAACTTAAGATTCTAGTGTAAGTCGTTCTTTAATATCATAGTCAGTCGCACATTGGAAATATGGTAAACGCTATATTTGATTCAAAAGTGCTGTAAAAGCCTACTTGAATAAATAATAATAAAAATAATAATCTTTATTGGTTCCAAAAATGACATAGTTTATTAAAACTACCCTTGACCCCCAAACTAGGAGTACCCGTGTCTTGGGTGTCAGCCCCATCTTGTTAATATTGGAACTCTTTACATTATCATAAAATTATTATCAAATTAAGATAAAATAAAAAATAATAATTTAAATTATGTTAATTATTTGAATACAATGTGGATATATGAGCGTGCGTGTGTGTGCGTGCGTGTTCGTGTGTGTGAGTGTGTGTGTGCGTGTGTGTATGTGTGTGTGCGTGTGTATGTTATATACTTGGCTAAGATAATTTATCTGTAATGATACTTATCTGTAACTCATTTAAATCATTTTGGATTTTGAATTTGATTAGAAATAATTAGTTATTTAAAAAAAGAAGCAAAATTTAAGAGACAAGCTATTTAGATTTAAAGGGGTTACTAAAAACTAAATTCACTTTCAAAAGAATAATTAGCTTTTACTTTCCCCTATATACCAATTAGGTGGTACGATTAAAATCGGTAAATTGCTAGGAATACAAATGCTGTATTCGGTCACAGACCTTAATTATTAACTGATTGAAACAATAGTGTAATAGCGAGTATTTTTCTACTTCTCCTCTTCTATAACTGTAATTTTAATTCCATAGATGAGTTAATATTTTTAGAGTCTCTCACTAATTTGTAGATTAAGTAAAACTATTCTCATTATATTACACACTTTCTATTATTTTTAACACAATACTAACGTTCATACAAAATAAGAACTGACACTAGGCGAATATCCCTTCATTCTACTGTGCTACCTTTCTTATATCCCACTCAAAAAATAATAAGTCCATCAATCACAGTCGTCGTAAAAATGACGTCTAAACAAGTGTTGGTTAAATTTGAGAATTTCCGGAATAGTGTTAAACCGGATGTAGTGCATGTAAACGTTTCACTAATATAATTACTGAGACCTCAGCATAATAAACAAATATAGTTATTTAATAGCAATCCACAAATAAAATAATAACGATCGCTAACAATATGGGTAAGGAAAAACAAAAGGGTTGTTTTAGAAAAATAAATTAGGATTTCTCAGTATAATTGACAAAAAAAGCAATTGCTATTCCTTAGTCTCGCTAAAACTCGAAAACGACTTGACTGATTTGGCTAATTTTGGTTTTGAATTATTTCTAGAAGTCCAGGGAGGGTTTAGAAGTTGAATAATCATGAAAAAAAATGCTTGGAATATAGTCAAAATAACAATTTCGTTTTCCTTTAGAAACTACTCCTACCTGTCAAACATTTGATATTCGTTCTGTTGTTTAAAAATCAATGAAATTTAAAAGTCGTTCTAAAATGAAATTAAATTTATATGCGAAGTTTGTTTTACACTTTTAAGGTTTTGAATGTGAAAAGTTTAATTTTCGTCCCGTCGTTCAGTAATTAAATTTACAGAATACATTGGTTTTTAACATTTGACGTTGACAACCAACAATTTCTGATCGCAAGTGCAAAATTCTACGGACTTTGGTGCAAATCTGAACGATTTTTCACGTTTTATTGATTACGATTGCGTTTTGTTTCGGTTAATGATCATTTAACATTTAATGATATTTATTGACACTGTTAACTGTAAGTCTAATAATAGTATAAAAACCACGCTTTAATAGAAACAAAAGTAATGGGTTGAACATTGAAAAAATTGCACCTATTGCTTGATAATCTAGTTTTCAAGTGGAATCCAGTTCAAATTCAAATTGGAAGATTCTTTATTTAGATGGGCTTTTACAGCACTTTTGTATAGTGAAATAGTTTTTCCATATATTATTTCCAATGTACGACTAATGATCAGATTAAAAATCGATATATATATTGTCTTTGTTCTTTATTTTGAACAATTATAGTATCGTACTTTGTATTTACCAAAAAGTGTTAATAACCTAGCCAGTTAAATTCATTGAACCATTAACCGATTAACCGGTTAAATATTTAACCGGTTAGAAATCTGATTAAAAGTTTCCTAAAAAACTTTTATAAAAAGTTATATAATCTGATTAATTTATTGTACATAAATTACATATAATAATTGATTAACGAAATTATATATATTCATCTTATTTTATGAACAAATTTTTAAAAATAATTTGAAATGGTTTACACTAGAATGTTTCTAAAAAATTTTTTACCGACAATTTTTCAGTTCAGGAAATCAGTTAACCGTTCATTAAATTTAACCGGTTAGCTAGTTAATTGATTTAACCGGTTAATTTGGATAAATTAGTTGGCTTCTGAACTAATTAACCTGGTTAAATTTTATCGCCGGTTTTTGTATAATTGTAGAACACAAATATACATATAATATTCTCCATAACCTTAAGTTATCAGAGACCATGCTGGTGATACCTTTCGAAAGGAATATAACAAAAAATATTTTCGCTACAGGTTTTTTTCGCCAACAAAAGAAAATGATCGAAACATTTATCACTATTAATCCCTATTCAGAGCAATTCATCGTAAAAACATTTTCGCTCTACTACACCCGAATGAAAAGGATGTACGTAAAATATACCCGGGAAATGTATCTCCTAACATGACCCAGATGATCTCTCATGAATAGGCCATTCATCAAGACCTAAACTAGATCCCTCTTCGATTTTAAATTCAAATTAAAGTAACTTGGGAGAGCATTATGTAAATTTTATTATACATGATGTTTTCGAGCACATTTGGGTCACGTCAGTAATGGTAACGTATTAAAATTAAAATGTTCTTTATACAAATAGGCTCAAAAAGCTCTTATCAATAATCAGTAGTCTATTCGTTGGTAACAAATCTACAACCGGTTCAAAAAGTTCAACGGTTACTCTTTTAAATATAGTTTACATAGAATCAAGCTTCATTTCCATAGGGATAGGCAGAGACCACGTCCTTCCAGTTGCCATGATCCTTGCATATCTCCTCCGCTTCTTTCAGTCTCATTTAACCTTTCTATCAAGTTCGTAGGTTTAGAGTACTCTTGACCTGGCCCTTGTTTAAAATGTCCTGGATTTGGTCCAGGAACGTTCCTCTTCCAACTTTCCTTTTCACTCTCGACTCACACATCCTTTTTGTCAGTCTTCTTTCATTCATTCTCTCTACGTACCCAAACCATCTAAGAATACCTTTCTCAATTTTAGTCACTACGTCTTCTTTTATACCACAACGTTCTCTTATCACACTATTTTTTACTTTGTCACTCATCTCTACCGCATTTATTTTACTTATGTGATTCTTCTGCCATACTCTTCACTACCCAACCTTCACTACCATACGTAAGTGTTGGCACCAACAATCCAAAGGCTTGCACAGCACCATTTACCACATTCCCTGCATTCACTCTCCTTTCAATATCGCTTTCAAATGTTCCATCTTTTGTAAATTTAGATCCCAATTATACAAATTCTTTCACCCCTTCCACTTGTTCCTCATCTATCAAAATATTACTTCTAAGATCATAATATGCTTTTTGAAAAAGTATGTTTTTGGTATATTTCTTAAAATTATGTAGAGGAAATATCAAAACTGTTTGAAAAATAGAAAGTCAACTCATTTATTCTTCGTAATGTAGTGTAGCTTAAGAAACGCTTACAAATGCTATAAGTATGCTAATGGCTTATATAGTATGCCTTATATTACGATGTGATGATGATGATGATGATGTCCTCCGTGACGGTTCCTTGAACGGCGAATCTGGCCAGTGTTTATAATGTGATCTAATATGGCTTGAAAAGCCAGATTTTGTTTTGAAAGTCCTGTCGCATGACTCGCACCACAGCTGACCCTGATTATTTTAAGTGTAACAGTACGACAGTTTTGGGCAATGTTTCCTGCGTAAGCGCTTGGCGTCCAGGTCTTCTAAACGGCGATCTTCATGTGCGGTGCTTTATTAACTGTATTTGCCCACTCTCGCCTTTGCAGTGCGAGATCTTCCCAGGTTTCACAGCGAAACCCGCATGCGCTTAGATGACGTTTTATTTCGTCCCTGTCTCTCCAAAATTGGCCTCCATGTTTTCGCTTTCCATCCTTCAATTGGGAATAGAACACCAACTTAGGAAACCTGGTGCCGCTCATACGAACTAGATGTCCACACCGTCTCAATTGTCGCTTCCTAATTAAGGATTCAATTTCACCGAGATGTACTCTACGCTCCTGATTACGATGTACAGACGAAGACAAAGTACAAAAATTACTTGTTACAGCTACGATTTTTTTGTATATGTACATTTAACGAACGAACTCTAAAAATTAAAATTTCAAACGAGGTCAAAGGGGAGCAGCAAACAGCGGTCATAAAACGTATAATTATGTTCGTAGTAGAAACTTCTTGTAACAGTCCCAGCGGGTGTGTCTTGTGACTTTGTTACTTTAGATTTCCAAGGAAACTTGAAGTTTTAAGCGAGGGATTGGAAAACAAGGCTTCATATATCTTCCTTTGTAAGCCTTTAAAAATTATCATTTACAATTCAATTCCAACATTGTCTCAAACGTTTTACGTAAGCTCCAGTCATCGAACTTTTACGTGAGCTTTTTTCAATAGATGATACTATAAGTGTTTTTTTAAATAATATTTGAATATATTGTTTTAACATCAAGTGTCATCTGCTAAAAGTTTACGAATGTATTTGAAATGCGTAAAATTCATCTATGAATAAAAAAGTGTTTATATTAACGATTATATAACGTCGTAATATATATTAAATAATACAATATATAAAAGTAAAAAGTAATATCTTATAAATTCGTGATAATATACACTTACACAGTAAAAAAGTGAAATACAAGAAATAAAACACAAACTTGTAATTCCTTAGTTTAGATTGCAGAAGGCTCAGAAATCAATTGTCAGATTGAGCATACGCATTTTTAATAAGATACCTCAATCAGTTTTAGATTTGCCTTCACATAATTTAAAAAATATGTCAAAAACACTCTTTTACGAAAGGCATATTATAATGTTGAAGATTATTTAAGCAATAGACATGTTTGGACTTGATTTCAGTTGCTCACAGAAGCAACATAAAACACATTGTAATGCAAAATCTATCTATATAAATAAAAATTTTAACAAAAAAAGAACCGCCTTCAAAACAAAGTTACAAATATATTAAAATGCTCTAAAAAGAAAGAAATAATTGCGTTTTCTTTTATAGTGTCCTTCGTATCGTTACCCGCGTGTCCACTTGGGAGCTCTCGCGTCTCTCCCACCTATAGCTATATGTGTAGGTACCTTGGCTGAAACCGACTCCAAATATAAGAATACGAAGGACACTGTAAAAGAAAACGCAATGTTTCTTAATTTTTAGAGCATATTAATTTATTTGTAACTCTGTTTTGAAGGCGGTTCTTTTTTTGTTAACTTTTTTTTTTTAGTGAATCTGAAGTAAACGTTTTGCAATGCAGCAACAAACGTAGGCTCATTGCTATTTGATTACAGATACATACTTTCTGCCTTAAACCACACCCTGACTGTAAGCCGTTGAGGAGATCCGTTGAGATAAAAAAAGAATCATCGAAATCGGTTGGCGTGATCTTGAGTTATTCGTCCATTTGTCGCGCACATCCTTAATACAAATTTAACACTTATCCGGTTTTCTTATGGATGCCATCATCAGAACTGGATTTAAAAAGAATGAGACCCTATGACGAGCACCACCGTTCATTTAAAAAAAAACATCAAGATCGTTCCACCCAGTCGGGAGATATGAGGTAACAAACATAAAAAAAAATACAGACGAATTGATAACCTCCTCCTTTTTTAGAAGTCGGTTAAAAAGAGTAACCGTTGAATTTCTTGCCGGTTTCTTCAACTTTCCGAACCGGTGATTTACCAACGGACAGACTACTGTCGATTCAAAAGTACTTGAAAAAATAATATTTTGATTAACAACAAGATGTCTAAAGTGATATTATAAGAAGGAAACATTTGCGGTTTTGTATGTAAGTATGTATGTTTGTAATGTTTTCACACAAAAGCTACTAGACCTATATTACTTTCTCATAAAATAGGTGTCCCTAATAGAAATGCCTTAATGTAACCCTAAGTGTGAAAAATTGTCACAAAAAATTTGCTATCGCATGCGCTGCCAAAGCTATTGAAGATAGAACAAAAAAATGTTCTACAATATTATAGAACGCATTAATATCTACAAAAAAGTCCATTTGTCCAACCACTGTAGTTATGCCACTATAAATAGTTTTTTTACATTTTAAAAGTTAATAAAAGTGCCGACTATAATCGAACCATATTATTTATACCTCTGTATAATTCTTTATCATATTTCATTATATTTTATTAAAGACGTTTCAATACTTGTGATAAAATTTAGTAAATTATCAAAATTGGAAATTCCATTCAAAAGATACAATGGATTTAAAAATGTTAATCTAAAGAAAATTGTAGTGACCCTTATAACTGGACCTGCGACTGGTGAGTTAGCTCATATTCCAAGGACACCAATGATACCCACTGATATATTAATTCTATTTTTATTTTTATCAAGTTAACAATTTAAAAAATCCTTTTAACCGCGGGAAATTGCTAGTACGAGTATATTATATAATGTGCCCTACAAGTAGTCTTTGCAAACATCCGGGTTCAATCTCTATTGGGCGAATTTTTTAAACATAGTCTGCACTTCTGGCTTCAATCATGTCTGGTGACCAGAAAGACGTACAGCTACGCAAGAGAATTTGTCTTCTGGTACGATGCTGCATAGAAACCATGAGTGATAAATTGTCTCTCAAATAGTGTGATAAGAGAACGTTGTGGTATAAAAGAAGATGTAGTAACTAAAATTGAGAAAGGTATGCTTAGATGGTTTGGGCATGTAGAAAGAATGAATGAGAGGAGACTGATAAATTGGATTTATGAGTCAAGAGTGAACAGGAAAGTTGGAAGGGGAAGAACAAGGCGAACGTTCCTGGACCAAATCCACGATACTTTAAGTAAGGCCCAGGTCAAGAGTGCTCTAAACCGACTTGTATGAAAGGTTTAATGAGAATGCAAGAAGCGAAGGAGATATGCAAAGATCGTGGCAAGTGGAAGGTCGTGGTCTTTGCCAGCCCCTATGGGAATGAGGCTTGATGATATGCATCTATGTAACTTAGATTGTATCATCAAATGTAATTACAGTCAAGTGCTAAGCTGCCAGCCCTAAAAAGAGACACCAAAATATTTTAAAAATGATTTCTTGATATGAATAAGTTACATACGTTCACCTTCATATTTTTTTATTGCGACAGGTTAGCACTTGACTGTGATCACACCTGATTGACAATGATGATACAGTCTAAGAGAGACGAGCTAATCTGATAAGAGGTAATCTAACTCTTTTAGTGAAAAGGTACAAATGTATAAATAACTTGCAACCCATTAACGTCCCACTGCTGGGCTTATGCCTCACTCGTAGAAGAAAGGGTTTTAGAGCACAGATCCAAAACGCTACTCCACTGTGGGTTGGTAGGAATAGAATACGAGCGCACTCTATTAAGGAATAGAGAGTGCACTCGTATTCTATGTCAGTCTGATATTCCGGTGTGTTAGCAATCCGACACGACCGGAGAAAAATCAGGCGCAGGACCGACGACTTAACGTGCTCTCCAAGGCACAGGGTTCTCTCACTGGCAGATATTATAGGAGCAATACTTACCAGTGAGCAGGCCTGGAGAGCGGTTGCCTTCTTTTGCGAGACTGTCATCTCGCTTAAGGAGGCACGGCGAAGGGAGAGGGTGAATGCCGCCGAAACACTCTAGCCCCTACAAAGGGGTGCAGGAAACAGGCGGCAGAGATTCGTATAAATCCTCCCCATGTAGAATATCTGTGAGCTGCAACCGAGAGGCCAGAGAGGAACGAACCTCTGGCTCCCCACTCATGGTTGATTGCGGTCCCGCTGGGTTTTAGTGGGTATNCCCATTAACGTCCCACTGCTGGGCTTATGCCTTACTCGTGGAAGAAAGGGTTTTAGTGCACAGATCCAACACGCTACTCCACTGTGGGTTGGCAGGCATAGAATACGAGCGCACTCTATTAAGGAATAGAGAGTGCACTCGTATTCTGTGTCAGTCTGATATTCCGGAGTGTTAGCAATCCGACACGACCGAAGAAAAATCAGGCGCTGGACCGACGACTTAACATGCTCTCCAAGGCACGGGGTTTTCCCACTGGCAGGTATTATAGCAGCAATACTTACCAGTGAGCAGGCCTGGAGAGCGGTTGCTTCCTTTTGTGAGACTGTCATCTCGCTTAAGGAGGCACGGCAAAGGGAGAGGGTGAATGCCGCCGAAACACTCTAGCCCCTACAAAGGGTTGCAGGAAACAGGAGGTGGAGATTCGTACAACTCCTCCCAATCTAGAATATCTGTGAGCTGCAACCGAGGGGCCAGAGAGGAACCTCTGGCTCCCCACTCATGGTTGATTGCGGTCCCGCTGGGTTTTAGTGGGTATTGCAAGTTTGTACCCTTGCGGAGTCCCACACTCCCGACCCCGTAGTCGGGGTGCGTAAATGCATTTCCCAGCGACAAAAAAAGGCACGGGTTAGAGCACACCGTCTTCCCAACTTCGGGCAAATATTGACAAAAATCTTAATAGAAAGCTCAACACCGATTTTTGAATTCGGTTGACCCGGAACTCGAACCCAGGACCTCCTGTCTGCAGCCGAATATGCTAACCACTAGACCAATGTGGCAGTTATATGCTTATAATTGTCTTTATTCCAATCTACTGAACAATAGAGCACGTATATTATGGAAGGCTTTATCCTGCCTACTTGTGTAAATTAATTAATTGTCTATACAGATTGCGGTCCATCTGCGTCCTAAACAAGTATATACATACATATATATGTATATGGACTACCTTTTATAATTAACATGGAAGAGACAGACATAAAACCGAGCCTTCTAATTAGAAACTACGAATAATATAATATCTAAATTAATATTATATAGTTTTTTATGTAACGTATTTAACCAAAATCTACTGAACCAATTTCAAAACTTTTTTCACCATTAGAAAGGTGCTTTTTTAATGAGTGACATAAAATATATTGCTTTCAGAAATAAAATAGGGTTCCCTAAGAAAAATGCATTAATGTAAACCAAGGTGTGAAACAAAAAATCTGTTATCGAGTGCGCTTCGGAAACTATTGATGATAGAACAAATAAATGTTCTACAATATTATAGAACGTAGTAATATCTAAAAAAAAGTCTGAGCTGTCATATGTCCAACTGCTATAGTTATGGTACTATAACTATTTATTTATGCCGACAATATGCAAACTATATTATTCACACCTATGTACTAATCATGTACTATGAACATGTGAAAGTGATATTGAAAAGAGAGTAAATGCAGGGAATATGGTAAATGGTTCCCTGCGCGCCTTTATAAATAGCCAGATGGTGTTTCGAAGGGCCAGACTGGCTGTGCATGCAGGAGTGTTGGTGCCACCACTTATGTATGGTAGTGAAAGTTGGGAATGGCAGAAGAATCACAAAAGTAAAAAAATGCGGTAGAGATGACAGCGTTGAGAAGTATGTGTGGATTAAAACTGAGTGACAGAGTAAGAAATAGTGTGATAAGAGAACGTTGTGGTATCAAAGAAGATGTAGTGACTAAAATTGAGAAAGGTATGCTTAGAAGTTATGGGCATGTAGATAGAATGAATGAAAGGAGACTGACAAAAAGGTTTATGAGTCAAGAGTGAATGCGAAAGTTGGAAGGGGAAGACCAAGGCGAATATTCCTGGATCAGATCCAGGACATTTTAATTAAGGGCCAAGTCCAACCGACGAACTTCTATGAAAGGTTTAATGAGAATGCAAGAAGCGAAGGAACTCTGCTCGGATAGTGGCAAGTGGAAGGATGTTGTCTCTGCCTACCCCTATGGGAATGAGGCGTGATGCTATGTATGTATTTACTAATCCTTATCCTATATACATTTTATTAAAGAGCATTACAAACTGTAAAATACTTTTTAAATTAATAAAATCTGACATTCCATTCAAAAGATATAACCAATTATAAAATGTCAATCTAAGAAAATAACTCTTAGTAGACTTTCCATTGCCACGAGATCAGTACATACATAGGTGTAACCGCGGGAAATTTCTAGTTAGAATATTAATATATAACGAATAAGAAAGAAAACCTATGCTACATAAAAAAGGCCATAAAACTTTATTCAAGTAACGTAATAAGAAAACATTAAAGCGGTTTAAGCTTTGACGCTAAAGAATAAATTACGAGATAAAATAAATATCACGGGCTACATCTCAAGGCCTAAGAGATAAGCTTTGATATAAAATGCTTTATTGTTGTTTATTATTGCTTAAATAACTCTAAGCCCTTGGGTTAATTAAAGGTTTAGGATTTTAAAGTATATCTGTTTAATATATTTTGAGTAAGAGCAGAACTATTAAGCACTTCTGAATATTTTTATATACCTTCTGATTAAGAATGAATGATTAAATGTTTACTCTTCGCTGATGATCAAGTAACACTTGCATCATCCGCTAAAGAGCTACAGGAGATGGTAAATATTATGAATAAAGCTTTGAAAGGGAAGGGAATGAAAGTGAATGTAAACAAAACGAAAGTTATGCTCTTTGAAGGAGATGAATCTATGATGATTGGCAATATTTTGATAGACGGGAAACAAGTGGAAGAGGTGAAATAATTTGTATACTTGGGATCTAAATTTACAAAAGATGGAACATGTGAAAGTGATATTGAAAGGCAGGGAATATGGTAAATGGCGCCCTGCGTGCCTTTATTAAATAGCCAGATGGTGTCTCAAAGGGCCAGACTGTCTGTGCATGCAGGAGTATTGGTGCCAACACTTATGTATGGTAATGAAAGTTTGGTATGGCTGAAGAATCACAAAAGTAAAATAAATGCGGTAGAGATGAGAGCGTTGAGAAGTATGAGTAGAGTAAAACTGAGTTGCAGAGTAAGAAATACTGTGATAAGAGAACGTTGTGGTATAAAAGAAGACCTAGTAACTAAAATCGAGAAAGGTATGCTTTGATGGTTTGGACATGTTTAGACAATGAGTGAAAAGAGACTTACAAACAGGATTTATGAGTCCAGAGTGAATGGGAAAGTTGGAAGAGGAAGACCAAGGCGAACGTTGCTGGACCAAATCCAGGACATTTTAAATAAGGGCCAGGTCAAGAGTACTCTAAACCGACGAACTTGTATGAAAGGTTGAATGAAAGAAGCGAAGGAGATATGCAATTTTATTATTATTCCATTTATTATTCCAAATGATCCTGTATATGATTAGCTGACCCGGCTAACTTCGTACCGCCTTAGAATCAATAAATAACGCTGAATGATAATTGCAGAATGTTTATACTATACAAATTGTGGTAAAACTTAACCGAAAGAAAAAAAAACGTGTCTTTTACGACCAGATTCCCTTTAAACTCCGTAAAATATTATAAGTTGTGATCAGAAACTGTTGGTTGTCAATGTCAAAAGTCAAAAACCAAATTAAAAAAGAAACAAAAGTGTTCTTTTACATTTAATTAGATTTCTAAGCGACGGGACGAATATCAAACGTTGAACATACAGAACCAAAAAAATGTAAACAAAAACTTCTTTCTGAACGACTTTTAAATTTAATTGATTTCTAAACGACGGGACACAAACATCAAATGTTTGACAGATAGGAATAATTTGTAAGGGAAGCTGAATTGTTGATTTTACTAAGCATTTCGTTTTATGTTTATTCGCCTTTTAAACCTTCCCTGGACCAAAAATTTGCCAAATCTTTAACTTTGTACAAAGTACACATGTCAGAAGTGAAACTCCTTAGGAACATTGATGTTTAAATCTTGTTTATATTTATACAAATCTAAAACTTTAGATTTCTGAGACTTAGAGGGAGGGAAAAAGTTATGTTAGAAATTTAATGAATTTATTTCAATTTCAAATGACGAGTCGTAAATTAAAATGCCACGTGTTTTGTATCAATATTGAAGGACAATAGAAATTGTTTATTTACATTTTGTTTTTGAATTTAAAATGCTATGAAAAATGGCACATTAAATTATTAAACGACGAATGCAAAATTAAAATGCCACATCTCATTTGCAAATATAAAACAAGCTAACTTTCAAACGAATTAGCATAATAACGCTGCAAACCTACGTGACGCGTTTCATCCTTAAAAAATTTTCACTTCAAAACTTAATTTATGTTTTTGCTGTATCCATAAGTAAACATGCCTCTTTCTATCTCTTGCTAATTCCACAACCATGATGCCCAGGTCATCTGAATATGCCATAAACTTTTTGACCTTTGTTTTCCCTATCAAGATTTTTGATAAACTCTACTTTAAATATTCACCAACTTGAATTCAATTTCCATTTTGCTTTTTAACTACGGCACCTACAAAGTGCAACGAAAAATCTTTAAAAGCAATAGACCACAGAAACATTCCACCGTATCGGTTGAGAGAAAGAATAAAATGGCTGAAAAAATCCTATTACCTCCGACCTCGTTGTTTCGGGCTGCAACCGTTAGATAGACTTTACACAATTTTTCCGCATTTTCCGTTATATCATTATGAAAACAGAAGAAAATGACCAATTGGTCAAATCTGCATTTTATATTCTGATAGTTTTGAAGTACAACTTCTTTACGCACGCATGACTTAGGGAAAAGAAAAGAAATTTGTACCAATATTAAAATGAATGATAGTACTCTAGAGAAAGTTCGTCGTCGTCGTCTCAACCAATGGACGTCCATTGCTGGACAAAGGTCTCTCTTAATGAATTCCTATGGGCCCGATCTTGCGCTGCTTGTATCCAGTGGCTGCCCGCCTGATGTCATCAGTCCACCTGGTGGGGGTCTGCCGACGCTGCGTTTTCCGGTGCAAAGCCGCCACTCTAGCACCTTCGGGCCATCGCATTATGTGCGCCGCCCATTGCCACTTCAGGTTTGCAATTCGGTAGGCTACCTCGGTGACTTTAGTTCTCCTACGGATCTCCTCATTTCTGATTATATCACGTAGGGAATCCACGAGCATAGCCCTCTCCATTGCCCACTGAGTGACTCTGAGTCTTCTTACGAGCCCCATAGTCAGCGCCCATTAGAAATTTACGTCTACAGTATTCTTAGACTTTGGTTTTAGTGTGGTGCCCATATTGAAACTCTGGTGAGTAAACTTAGTTCAGCTGCATTTACTTTTGTATTTGTCGGCGTCAGCCAAGATAGATGTTCCCCGCGTATCCACTTGGCAGCTCCCGCGTCTCTCCCACCTATGGCTATATATTTAGGCACCTCGGCTGACACCGACTCAGAATATAAGAATACGAAGAACACTATAAAAGAATACGCAAATATTTCTTACTTTTAGAGCATATTAATATATTTCTTAGTTTGTTTTGAAGGCAGTTCTTTTTTTTCTAAATTTTTTATTTATTTTTTGATTTTTAGTGAATCTGAAGTAAACTAACAAATTTATCTCAATATGTGTACACCTAAAACGTTGCAATGCAGTGACAAACATAAGCTGATTGCTATTTGATTACAGACATTTATATTTTCTGCCATAAACCGCACCCTTACTGTAAGCCGTTGAGGAGATCTATTTATCTTCATATTTAACTACGACTAGCACTTGACCATACAGAAGTTACGGTAGGCAACTCAAATATCTGGTAAGCCTATAGAAAATTCTGTCGAGTATCGTTCATTTGCTTTTAAGAATTGAAGAATTCCGTCATTTTGTCATGGATTCCATTATCAGAACCTAACCAAACTATCACAAAACAACCCTTGAAGTATATCCTTTCCAATAAAAAAAGAATCTTCGAAATCGGTTGGCGTAAACTTGAGCTATTCGTCCATTTGTCGCGCACATGCTTAATGCAAATTTAACACTTATCCGGTTTTCTCATGGATGCCATCATCAGAACTGGATTGAAAAAGAACGGGACCCTATGACGAGCACCACCTTTCATTTAAAATAAAATCATCAAGATCGGTCCATCCAGTCTGGAGATATGAGGTAACAAACATTAAAAAAAATACAGACGAATTGATAACCTCCTCCATTTTTTGAAGTCGGTTAAAAAGAGCAATACGTGCCATATATCAATTTGGATCTCGTGAGAGATTAATTTAAAGAAACATCAATTCTCCCAGTACCATCGCAATATATATTAAACAATATCCGTGATAATATTTACTTATACTGCAAAAAAGGGAAATTTTAATACAAGAAATAAAAACAAACTTGTAATCCCATATTTCAGAGAGAAGAAAGTTCAGAAATCATTTGTCCGTTTGAGCATACGTATTTTTAATATGATACCGCAATCAGTTATAGATTTGCCTCCGCATATTTTTAAGAAATACATCAAAAACATACTTTTAGAAAAGCGATATTGTAATAATGAAGATGATTTAAACGATCAAAATGTTTGGACTTGATTCCAATTGCACACAGAAGTAAATTATTGAAATGTTATTTTCAATAATTCTATGAATAAAATGGTCATGTAAAAGTCCTTCTACGTAAGGTTTTTAAAAGGCTCGTGCAATATGATGAAGGAAGGAATTCATTAATTTTGCATTACTTGTTTATTACTGATTTTATAAAAGAAAATGTAGTAAACAAATGTGTAATAATAAATTATACAAAACTATGCGAAAAGAATTCATTACGACGTATACCATCTCTAAAGGGTTGTGTTTTAATTTTTTAATTTCAATTAAGTACTTCTTAAACTTTCTTTTGTATATTTTATCATAAAACTTTTATATTTTCTACGCGATCTTTTACAATCTCTTTAATAAGTACGAGTATATAAGTCCGTAATAGTAATAAGTCAACTACTAGTTGATACGGGACGATAGTTTTGTCTCAACTGGGGCAATCATAAATAATAGTTTATCTATCTTTTTAAGTCAAAATTTGTAATATCTATTACGCTTATCGGTTACTGCCGTAACACAATATGTGTAGAAATAAGACCAGTCAACAGAAAAAACAAGAAATAAATCAGTTACAAAGTGACCGTTACTAACGATGCGTGTATAGTGTCGAAGATCGTTAATTTTTTTGTGGTATTTTATATACTGTGAATGTTTATTAGTGGTTTATTGTATTTTTGATTATATACGTGATGTGGATAACAATGGAAACCTTTGAGATAAGTTTTAATTTTTATGATATGAACCTATAAATATAAGATTGACTTTTTTCACTATCTCAATGTTTAGCACAACATGACGCTACATCTGAGTCTTAATTTAATAAACTAAAGATAACATTGTATAGTTTAACTATTAGAAAACATAAAAATCATAACATTTGGTAATCTTTCATAAACATTTAAATTCCAAAAATCACTTTAACGTCATCTGACCAAAAACGTCCGTGTGGGGCGTGGCGAGCGACTGAACTTAACTCGATTTACGTCGGACACGTTATTCATTACTTTTTTCCTTTTTAGGGACATGGTACTTGGTAAAAAACAAAAATATGTTTTTTTCGAAGAGGCTAAAGTGAACAATAATACAGGAAAAGAATTCGTAAAAAAAACTTTTTAAATCCACCGTGGCATTCACACATTGCCGTTACCGCTCAAGGCGTACTTAAACTCATAAACTGCAAAGCCGAAACGAAATAAAAAATGTTAAATAGCAAACCTTTGGCTCAAAAGCTACATAAACGTTGAATTTCAGCGTGAAGAGCTTGCACATAGAGTTATAAGCGTCCATACATACTGTTTTGTAAGTACGCCTCCGCTGCGTTGCGGTTTCCTGAATAATTGCCAATTAAACTACACAAATTGCTGCCAACGTTTCTCTGCCTCTGAATTTTCGGCGACAAAATGTTTTAATAAGCCATGCAAGGATGAAATATTTCAATTTATGTTATACTTTTCGTACACAAATTCCTTAATCCATAAATGCCTTATCGATTGAATAATTAGACAATTATTACAACCGTTTGCAGAATTTTAGTTAAGGCTCAAAACGCACTTTTGAATTGTCGGTAGTTTTCCCGTTGGTAATATATTTACTACCGCTTCGGAAAGAGGGTTTTGCTGAGAAAAATCCGACAAAAAATTCAAAGGTTACTCCTTTTAATATAGTTCTTGTAGATAACAACGTGTTTAGCTTTCATGTGCAACTGGAATCAAGTCCAAACATCTTTGTCGCTGAAATAATCTTCAAGATTATATCATGCCTTTTGTAATGGGAAGTTTTTAACATGTTTCTTAAAACTATGTGGAGGCAAAAGTAAAAAGGTAAGTAGCAGCGCATCAACGTCCCACTGCTGGGCACAGGCCTCCTCACTCATATGAGAGAGGGTTTTAGAGCATAGACCCACCACGCTGCTCCACTGCGGATTGGCAGGCATAGTACACAACAAGTGCACTCTCTATTCCTTCACTCTCATAGTCCGATGTGACGGGAATCCGACACAAGCGGAAAGAGATCAGGCGCAGGACCGACAGCTTAACGTGCTCTCCAAGGCACGGGGTTGGATCACACCGCCAAATTTTTCTCAACTTCGGGCAAATATTGAAAAAAATCCGTCTGTCCCGGGACTCGAACCCAGGACCTCATGTCTGAAGTCGAACATGCTAACCACTAGACCAATGAGGCAGTGATTAGGGTATCTCATTAAAAATGTTCAACCCGATAAAGAACTTCTGAACCTTCTTCACTCTAAAATATTGCATTACAAGTTTGTTTTTATTTCTCGTATTAAAATTGTGGGTTTCTCAAAAAACAACCATTTGAATCGCACATTCTTCGAGATTTTTTTTATAAAGTTAAAGCTAAACATATCGTTTATTTTTTGAAGTTCAAATATATTTATGAAATTGTTCCAGCAATATTTTCTGTTAATTACTGTTTAGAATGTTACTTCTTTATGTTATGATAATGTTAAGAAGGTTATAAAGTTTTTAAAGTGTAAAGAGATTTACGCAATAAAATGCAATATCATTTATTGTTTTTGATTTCAATTAGACCAAATAATTCAGATTTGGAAAATGGTTTTAGGAAAAGTATATCACTGAAAAGAGGAACATATTATTATAATAATAATGGAGGGTCGTGACTATTATCTTTCCTTTAAAATGGTAGAGGATCACTATAATATCCTGTCTTTTAGTGCTAATTCGATATTGGTAAGACTCAAACTTCGAAACTGTTACACCAGAGTTTCTTATCACAATAAGTAGGCTAAATAACAAACTAAAAAGACATGAAACATAATCAATCATGAAGAGAGGTTGCTTTCTCGAAAGAGAGTTCATTTTCGATTTAATATGGTATCGTTTATCATCGTTCGGATACCGCTGACTCATCCGTAGCCACTTTCTTAATACGTCCACTGTAATCATTTCCTTTTTAAGTAACATACTTTGTTATCATAGTCCAATATATCTTCTCTTAAAGGTTTAACTCTTTATTTCATTTGGGACTATTATGTAATCATCAGTAGATTCAAGAAGAACCACTCTCCAAGATTTTGTTTGTCAAAGACGTTAAAATACAAAGTCAAAAGCATCCGACCGCCTAAAATGTTGCCTTTATATTTCCAAACAATGCTGTGGCTAGATGTTTTCGTAAGGTTTTCTACAAAGTTTCCTCGAGAAGAATATAAATCTGTGCATTTCGTCACAGGGCAAAAGTATTGTGACCTAAATACTACTGCAATTCCTTTGGATTGTGATTTCATGTTTTGTAGAGGAAATACATCAAAAATATCAAAAAATCAGCTTTATTTGCAAAGTGTTGGTGCCACCACTCTTATATGGTAGTGAAAGTTAGTTATGGCAGAAGAATTACAAAAGTAAAATAAATGCGGTAGAGATGAGAGCATTAAAAAGCATGAATGGATTGAAACTTAGTGACAAAGTAAGAAATAGTGTGATAAGAGAACGTTGTGGTATAAAAGAAGATGTAGTGATAAAATTGAGAAAGGTATGCTTAGATGGTTTGGGCACGTAGTGAGAATGAATGAAAGTAGATTGACTAAAAGGATTTATGAGTCAAGGGTGAATAGGGAAGGTGGAAGGGGAAGACCGTTCCCGGACCAAATTCAGGACATTTTAAATATGGGCCAGGTCTAGAGACAGAGGCAGATGGTGTCTTAAAGGGCCAGACTGGCTGTTATGGAGGAGTGTTGGTGCCAACACTTAGGTAGTGAAAGTTGGGTTTGGCAGAATAAGCACAAAAGTAAAATAAATGCGGTAGAGATGGAAACATTAAGAAGTGGATTGAAACTGAGTGACAAAGTAAGAAATCGTGTGATAAGATAACGTTGTGGTATAAAAGAAGATTAAGTGACTAAAATTGAGAAAGGTATGCTTAGATGGTTCGGGCATGGAGAGAGAATGAATGAGAGGAGACTGACAAAAAAAATTTATGAGCCAAGAGTGAATGGGAAAGTTGGAAAGGGAAGACCAAGGCCAACATTCCAGGACCAAATCCAAGACATTTTAAATAAGGGCCATGTCAAGAGTACTCTAAACTGACGAACTTGTATGAAAGGTTTATTGAGAATGAAAGAAGCGAAGGAGATATGCAAGGATCGTTGCAAGTGGAAGGACGTGGTCTCTGCCTACCCCTATGGGAATGAGGCGTTTACTTCACCTACATATTCATTCATGTACTTTGTTTAAGAAGAAAAAGTTTAAATTCAAATTATCGAATTATCAAGAACCCTGTTTTGTTTTTTCTGTCTTGTCTTATTTTATTATGTCTTACTTTAAGATGATATAAAAATTGCATTTTCCGTTGTTTTAAGTACTTTCACTGCCGAATGTAATACATTGTGAGTGTCAATATTAAACCAGAACTTATCAATAGGAACCAGCGTTTTTTCCTGTCGAAATTCTCAATATACTTCGATTTATTTTATCCTTAATGTTATTTTGTATAAGATACAGACGCATCTCTCTATATTACTGTGTGGGTGTGTGAATAATTAGAGCTTACGAATTATTCGTTCAGAATCTGTCGGGTACGTCTTAACTTGCATTGCGGATTACGGGCTTCGGGGCATTTGTCCCATTACCCGGGCTAAGCCTCGAGCATCACGCTGATGCTCGGTGATTTATTTTTGTGTCAAACGTGTAGTGTCAAACGGGCCGGGGACGCCAGCGGGCCCATCCAGGTCCATTAGGGGCAATCCGGGTGTAGTCACTGCCAGCGCGTCGTCTGAGCCGTCATCACCCACGTCGGATGGTAGTGACAGCAGATGCTCACGAGATAAAGGGTGCCCAAAGGTGTGTGTGCGGGGAATTATCAGATAAGCGGAACATCCTCCTTGCCAGCTGGTGAACAAACACCTCCACGGTTGGCGTCCTGGTGTCGCAGTGTATTACGCTGACGTACCTCGGAGCTCCTACTATCATACGTAGGCACATGTTCTGCTGGATCTGCAGCCTTCGCCTTTGGTACCCTGAGCAGAAGGAGTACCAGGCAGGGGCCGCATACTTCAGTCTGGAGCGGACGTAGGTTCCGTAGGCCTTCAGCTTCGCTTGTGTTGGGAGACTTGAAGTAAAGAGCGACTATAGCATCGAACGGGCCGCCGCAGCCTGGCCCACGGCGTGAGTCACCGTGTCAGCTCGAGGTCAATGCGGCACCCCAAGTAGCGTACTGTGGTCTGCCACTCTACGTCCTGCCCTCTGACGTTCAGAATCGAATGTTAATATTCGATTCGGAACTCGAATTGAATAATTCGAAAGTTCCCGAATAATTACTCGTAAACTATTAATAGTAACTAAAAATACTAGAAAATTCAGCGATAATTTAAATTATCACTGAATTTTCCAGTATTTTTAATTCAGGGTGTCTTAAAGTCCTTCGACTACTTTGTTGCAAAATAAACTGCAAATTGTAGAAATATAGTCTCTTGCCAATATTACCATCTAGATTTTTATGGTACCAACAGAGATGAACATATAATGCAAATGAGCTACTTTATTCTCTGGGTAATTGATTTTAAACGAAGAATATATTATTCAATATATTCTTCATTTATAAAAGAAGTCAAATATTTTGATACACGATTTAAATTATTTACATAGAAATAATTGAATATCCAGAAATATTTCATTAGTTCGCGAATTATTACAATTTTTTTTTATTTTTTTTTTAAATTATTCTTGGAATTTCGAATAATTCGTTAAAAGTTGTTGCCGTTGAGACACGGTGCTGGATTTTTTTTATTGCTGACAGTTTAGCGCTTGACTGTGATCTCACCTGATGGAAAGTGATGATACAGTCTAAGATGGAAGCGCGCTAATCTGTGAAAGAGGTGATATATCCCTTATGGTTTCTACACAGCCTCGTACCGGAACACAAATCTCTTTGTTTTAGCGGTACGACTTTTTTGGTAGGGTAGTAACTAGCTACGGCCGAAGCCTCCCACCAGACCAGACTCAGACAAGCTAGAAAGTATAATTTTCTAAATTCGCTCTATCGGGAATCGAACCTGGGGCCTCTGCTAGCAAGGCGAGTACTCGCTCCACTGCACCAGCGAGGCCATCAGATGCATTTGCTGGAAGGAATTTAACATGCTTCTTGCTTCTTGATGCTTCTCTATATCGAGAAATTTTATTCCACATCGATACACAACCGTATACTAAATATTTTGAAGCATGTCCTCCACTGAGATCCCCATTCGATTGACCGTCTTATCGTCCAGGATAAGGTGGAAGGCACAAGAGAACGCAGCGAAACACCAATGAGATGGACCGATCAAATTCTGTACTAGACTGTTCACAAACAGGTAAAGATGGCTAACACTTATTTAGTGTTTAACATCAGCCCAAAATTAGGCTCATTAGTGGTGACCACGACCGCTCTATCAAGAGCATACTGATCAAGAAGAAGAATATTCAAGTTACAGGAGATATCCATCTCCCTGCGTCGTCATTTCAGTTGCTTCAACTCCCTATATCCACTGGTTATTAAACCTGTATACCACTCCCATTCCAGGTCATCTTCTTCGTTCTCGTGTTATATTTTAAAGTTGTTTACTCTAACTTCAGGTACAAGGGCTACAAGGATACTGCCTTACACATTTTTGATTATATACCACTGCGTAAATTGCCATTCTGAACAACATATTTCACTTCCGTCTGCGTGACTACTTAATTCCCACTACAGTAGCTAATTATTTCTGTAACATATTCAAAATAAAGCTAAATTTAAGTGGGTTTTGTCACGCATTAATGTCACGTTTTAGTATTATGGTGATTAAAATTGTTTTGACTTTAACAAACTTTAATTCATTGGTTACGAATATAAGAAATATGTCAAGAATATTTTTATACAAAAGCCATAATGTAATTTAAAAGTGTACATATTCTAACTTTGGAGTTTACTTAAAAGATAAAAATATTTGGACTTTATTCCAGCATTCCAATTACACATGCTTCAATAACTGCCGAATGAATCTACTAATTCGGTGTCTTCTTAAGTAGAAACAATATTCCAAACCGTTATTAGATTCGTTGCCAACGAACAGGATTATTTAATATAATAAAGAGCTTTTTTAGCCTATCTGAATAAGGAGCATTTCGTTTTTTACTTACGACCCTATTAATAAAGTACGGTACGTTTTAAAACAACAATTGATCTCATATTTTTCTAACGACTTTAATCTAAAGTAATATTAAAAAGAGGAAACATTTGTGTTTTCATACGTAAGTATGTTTGTAATGTTTTCTCACTAAAGCTACTGGATACATGATCCCTAATAGAAATGCATTAGTGTAACTCAAAATGTGAAAAAGATTGTCACAAAAATTGATAGAACAAAAAATGTTCTGCATTATTATAGAACGTATTAATATCAATAAAAAAGTCTATAATACCACATGTCCAACTACTGTAGTTATGCCACTATAACAACTTTTTGACATTTTTAAGGTTAATAAAATTGCTGACAAGAATCACCCACATTATTCATGCCTATGTATATCCTTATGCTATTAACAGTAATTTGTTAAGAAACGTTTCAATGCCACTAAAATACCTTTTAAATAATTAAAATTGGACATTAATTCACAAGATATCACGAATTTTAAAATGTCAATTTAAAGAAAATTGTAGCGACCCTTATGACTGAACCTACAACTGGTGAGTTAGATCATATTCCAGGGATACCAATTATACCCACCTATATAATATACCTATATTGTTTTAGGAATGTAAATGTGTAATCTGAAAGGAAGTAATTAAAAACTAAATCAAATAAAACTTTTATGTTAACGAAAATCAATCTATAATGCCACTTAATACTATGTAGACTATAGTAGACTTTTCACTGCCACGAGATCGACATCTATGTGGGTGAAACCGCGAGCGCATTACTGAGTCTACATGAATCATCAAAGGGTCTACATAAATTATAACAATGACAGGCAGAGACAATGTCCATCCACTTGCCACGATTCTTGTATATCTCCTTCGTTTCTTTCATTCTCATTAAACCTTTCCTACAAGTTCGTCGATTTGGAATACTCTTCACTTAGCCCATATGTAAAATGTCCTGGATTTGGTCTTCCTCTTTCTTTCCCGTTCACTCTTGACTCATACATCATTTTTGTCAGTCTCCCTTCATTCTAACACAACCTAACCTACTAACACATTATGATCACCAATGGTCGAAATAAAGTTTTTATTATTATTATACCACTTTTACACTCATGCCCGTTGACGAAAGAATATACAAATTTATTATTACATATAAATAAATTTATAATAACTACTGGTTTACAAAAATATGAAAAAATACGTACACCTACATAAACAATTACATAAATAAATATAACGGGCGGAGGATACACCCCGGCAGGGAGACCAAACGGCCGAGGGGTCATGGTTACAAGCTGAGAAACCGCCGGACTATCCTAGCCGAGTCCAGCAACACCGCCTTTTGCATCCCTGCTGCGAACGAACTGCCGCGGAACCCCAGTCGTCTCAGATGGTGAGCGACTGGGATCAGACCAGTCGCAGATTTTACGATTAGGATAGTTTCAGTGGATCCCACTCCCCACATGGCGGTAATCTCGTGCGCCAGATCCAGATATTTACGTTTTTTCTCTGTCTCAGCTCGCACGAGATTCTCGTCATACGGGATCGTGATATCCACTAAAAACACCCGAGACTGTGCCCGGTCCATTATCACGATATCAGGCTTGTTNACTTTTACACTCACGCCCGTTGACCAAAGAATATATATATTTATTATTAAATATAAATAAATTTATAATAATTACTTGTATACATAAATATGAAATAATACATATATCTACATAAACAATTACATAAATAAATATAACGGGCGGAGGATACACCCCGGCAGGGAGACCAAACGGCCGGGGGTCAGGGCTACAGGCTGAGAAACCGCCGGACTATCCTAGCCGAGTCCAGCAACACCACCTTTTGCATCCTTGCTGCGAGCAAACTGCCACGGAACCCCAGTCTTCTCAGATGGTGAGCGAGACTGACTGGGATCAGACCATTCGCAGATATTACGAATCAGACCATTCGCAGATATTACGATTATTATTATTATTATTATTATTATTCCTTCTCTCTACATGCCCAACCATCTAAGCATACCTTTCTCAATTTTAGTCACTACATCTTCTTTTTCATCCAAATTATCGTTGCCATCTTTAAAATGTGTTATTCCTATGTGATTCCTGGTTATAGCCATGATTATTCCTCTCAGAGTTAATATAATATATGCACTACCATTAAATACTGTAAGCTTTCCTAAGGCTACGTAATACCTCACTATTAAGCACGGTCGGTGACCCTAATTGACCCGCGTCCTTACATGTAAGCAATCCCCAGCTATGTTTGTCAAGTAGTTATAAACACACGCTAACATTATTTCTAATTAAATAGAGAATTCAGCAAAAGAATTATTATTGTTTATTTAATATACAGGTGACAATGTCAGTTCGTATACAGGACCAAAGCACAGAGTCTATCCAACTGCAGCGTGGAGTGCGATAGGGAGATGTCTGACTGTGGCGTTTGAATACCTCTTCAAGCTTATGGAGTGGAACGGACTGGGCATCAACGTGAATGGCGATCACTTATCTACGGTTTGGCGACGATTTGGTCATTATGGCAGAGTCTCTGGAAAATCTCAAAGCAATGGTCGAAGACATAAGCAGAGCTTCTCGACAGGTGGGCCTAAAAATGAACATGGATAAGACGAAAGTTATGTCTAATAACCATGTTCCGCTCCACCCAGTCATCGTTGAGCACTCGACACTCGAAACTGTTGACGAGTATACATACCTGGGACACATAGTCCAGCTAGGTAGGTCCAATTACGAGAAAGAGGTCAACCGCTGAATCCAACTCGGTTTGGCAACATTCGGGAAATTCCGGAAGACTAATGTCTTCGAACAGTGCGTGTTGCCCGTGCTTACCCATGGATCGGAAACGTGGTCGCTGACTATGGGCCTCATTCGAAAGCCCAGAGCCACTCAGCGTGCATTGGAGAGGGCTCAGAGTTTCTCTACGCGATCAAATCAGAAATGAGGAGATCCTTAGCAGAACCAAAGTCACCGACATAGCCCTACAAATAGCGAACCTGAAGTGGCGATGGTACGACGACGCAATGTAGGGAGACCCCCCACAAGGTGGACCGATGATATAAGGAGAGTAAAAATTAGTTTGCCAAAGAAATTTCACTTCTGGTACGTGTACTTTGTACGCACGCACTTTTGATTTTTTAATTAGGATCGACATTATCTTAGTTTTCCGAAGCGGTCTCCTAATATCCAGTATACATAAGTATAGATTGTTAGAACTAAAAGCCTGGCGGTATTTATTTCGATCATAATTACCATATAAAATAATTCCTCACAATCTGCAAATAGTAGACGTGAGGATATATTATTTTATAGTATTCAAAAATACTTATAAATCAAAGATTTTAAATTCGGACAATTATTTAACTAGAACGAACTTTAAAATTACATCCGACTCCCATTGTAGAGGGAAGAGTGCCCGAAGTGCAATAAAGACTTTCTTTTGAACTTATTTAACTCCGTTTGTAGCTTTTATTTTAAGCAGGCGATGATAAAAAGAAGAAAACTGTAAATGTAACTGTATACGTTTCTATAATAAACTCCCACAAGACGTTCTAAAGATGTCAATTAATAAATTCAAAGTCTTTGTTAAAAGAAAGTTGATAGAAAAATCGTATTATAAGTTGCAAGATTACCTAGACGATAGAAACGCTTGGGAGTGAACAAATTGCTCTAATTTTAATTAAAATATAGTAAACTAATTTGTTATTGTAATGATGATGGTAAAAAAAAAAACCCCGACTGAGTTTGTTGTGGGTTCTTCTCGGATCAGGGCGCGAAGGAACCCTCGTAACTTTAGATTTTAAGCCGATCTTGAGTACCGTCATCAGATGTATATTAGAATCAGAGTGTGGAAAAAAAATATAATTTGACGATTCAAAAGTGCTGTAATATGCCTACTTGAATAAAGATATTTTTGATTTTTTTTTAAATAAAGTCTTTTCCTCTTACATTTACGCGTTCCTTTTTTTGTCGCTGGGAAATGCTTTATGCACGCCGGATGAAGTGTAAACTTACATCCGGGAGTGTGGAACTCGCTGGTCCTACCAGGATAACCACTTAAACCCAGCGGAACCCTCTTCATCCAGGTGTTGGGTTACAGATGTATGCTGACACATTCAGCTCTGACGCCCCGGATGAATTCGACTTAGGGGTTTCGTTGAATTGAGGGAGAGCAGGCGAGCAAAATTACGCCTTCTAGGGCCCCCCTCTCCGGCGAGAGGGAGTAGCGTCTGCCATAACCTCCCTTTGCTTGTTTAGTAACTCCTTCTGCAAGATGACAGCCTCGCAGAAGGACGTCACTGCTCTCCATCCTGACTCATCGCCATTCATAGCGCCCACAATGCTGGGGAGTGGGAGGTCACTCTCGATCAGCGATGTCAACATGTGACGCTGGGGTCCCCAAGCCTGACATTTGCGCCAGAACCTCCGCCCTGAGCTCGCAGGCGGGATGGCCCGCAATTACATTTATTACGCGTGGAATGCA
This sequence comes from Elymnias hypermnestra, assembly GCA_015832385.1. Taxonomy (NCBI): domain Eukaryota; kingdom Metazoa; phylum Arthropoda; class Insecta; order Lepidoptera; family Nymphalidae; genus Elymnias; species Elymnias hypermnestra. The sequence goes on from JACTOM010000044.1 coordinate 47,753, forward strand.
AGAAATTTTGCTAAACGAGTGCTCTACTAAAAAATATCATTTGAAATGATTGAATAAATGTTTTTCTTCAATTATAACAATAGATGTACAGCATCTACTAGAGTGTATCAGAAATCGGAGTGAAATCACTGATAACCCACTATGTCTAAATTGTTTTGAGGATGGTCTACTGCAGAGCATTCTCAGTAGTCTAACTTCAAAAATAGCTTTCGACGTTTGTATTGTGATCATTGTGGGTTATATTAAATCGAAGTTACAATGGAACTGAAGCGTCTTGTGGACAAAAGTCCCTATAAAATATACAACATTATTAACGATGATATAATAATTATGCAAATATATTGATTTTTCTTAATATTGAGCTGTTTGTTATAGCTAATCAATAGAAGGACTTTAAAAGGTTTGACCAGCCTTTCACTGATATATAGCTGATATTATAATAATAAAAATATTCTTTAGTCAAGCATTCTGAATAATGTTATGTATTTTATATATTATTTTATTTATATTCAATAACATTTACACATTCGTTGTAACATTCACTTATACAGCTAAACAAACGAAATTCACGATTTTAATACAAGTAGTAAAAACAAACTGGTATCATCATGTTTTTGATCAAAATACCGCAAGAAATTTATAATTTGGCTCAACATAATTTTAAGAAATATGTCAACAAAATTCCTTTATAAGAGGCTTATTACAAGGTTCAAGGTTATTTAAACGATAACGATGAAAATGATTTATTAAATGACATCCAATGATACAGAATATGTTTTACCGAGTTTGCAATATGACCATCTTCCCAGCACAGCAGGACAGTAGCCTCTTCCTTAGAAGCTGACATGGTGCGGAAGGCGACACTAAACAGGCAAAGGGAGCTCATAGCAGACGCTATTTCCAGCAATTTTGCCCTCCTACACAACATTGAAAGAGGACCTCGGGTCCCTAGTAGCTCGTGGAATCATAGTAGGGGCACTTCGCTCTCACTTGAAGCAATAGCCGGGCAGACATCACGGATTGCTCTCTTACCGGCTGGGTCAGGTGCTAACCGGTCATGGTTGCCTCAGAAAATACCTGAATCAAATCGTTGGTTTTGAGCCGTCGGCCATTTGCTATGAGTGTGGTGCTCCTGTAGACACAGCGCACCACACGGTGGCCAAATGTCCAGCATGGGGACCTCAGCGTCATCTTCTGACGTCGGTGATCGGTATGAATCTCTCACCGGCAAGTATTATAGGTACACTGCTTGTGAGCAAGCGCACCTTGAATGCTATTGTCACCTTTTGCGAAAATGACATGTCGTTGGAGGAGGCACGGCAAAGAGCGAGGGCGAATACTGTCGAGGCACAGTACCCTCGACGGAGGAGAGTAGAAAATAAGAGACGGAGGTTTATGCAACTCTTACCCTTGTAGTGCAATTTTGAGCCGGCTTCACTCGGAGGGGCCAGGGTGGAATGCCACAACGAATCTCTGGTCCTTTCATTCAAAAATGAGGAAAGCTCCGCTGGGTTCTAGTGGTTATTCTGGTACTACCGGCCTATCTCACACTCCCGTCTGCCTTATAGGCGGTGTACGTTACCGCTTTTTCCATAAACTAAAAATGAAACCCTTGAGTCATAAATCTGAATCCAGGGTGCCAGAGGTGAAAGCGTCAGCGGAAATCTGGACCCCAACACCTGGACTTAGAGGATTTCGCTGGGTCTCAGTGGATATCCTATTACAGCCTGCGACCCACACTCTTTAGGAAGTTTATACATTATCCGGCGTGCATAAAGCATTTCCCAGCGAAAAAAAATGTAAAATCATCTTGAGATTTAAGTCAAAATGGGTACGTTAACCAGTCAGTTTCAACACCCCATCAAATTGAATTGTTTTGCCTTTGTGCATAAAATTAGCTACCTCTATCGAGTAATTTGTCTCATCAAATTACTCGATAGAGGTAGCTAATTTAGCCTTTTATTAATCATTATAAAACAATGCTAAATATCCGGAGATAACTTGCGATATTGTATGCTTTTTTGCTTGACCACTAACTTAAAGTTAAAATATGTAATAGTTATTAGATGTTTATTGAAATATAATTGCTTATTAATATTGACTAGAATGTATTAAATTGTATTGTCATCTGACCTAAGAGTGTGTACCAAATATCAGTTCAATTTGTTGACAGGAAGGGGATCACATCTCAATTACTTAATTCTACACAAACCGTTTAAAAAGTTTTAGAAAGAAATTCCCGTAAACCTAACCTCTATACAATTCTACAATAATGTAAATATATAACGAAGGTCATCCATTTAAAAACTGTTTAACTAATCACCGTTATAAATCCAAGCTTAACTGCTATAAATTTAACGGACAAAGGACCTACTTTTTTGGTTTATCAGAGCTCCGGGCCAGCGTTTTTTACAATTGAAATATGATTTATTTTGTTCACCATTTTTAGCTGAATTCATGCCATTGTTAGTATTTTTTTATACGTGAATTATTCTAGAAAACAATAGAGAAACATCTGTCTGGAAATGAAAGGGTATACCTTTTCTAAACTAATATTATAAAGAGGAAACATTTGTGTTTTTCTTTATAAGTATGTATGTTTGTAATGTTTCACACAAAAATTTTTTCACCATTAGAAAGCTGCATTTTTACTAAGCGACATAGGCTACATAACTTTCTCAAAAAGAAAAGGGAATCCCTAATAAAAACGCATAAATGTAACTCAAGGTGTGAAAAAATTAGTAACAAAAAATCAGCCATCGCGTCCGCTGTGGAAAATATAAAAGATAGAACTAAAAAATGTTTTACAATATTAAAGTACGTAATAATATCTACAATAAAGTCCACAATATCATATGTCTAACTGCTGTAGTTATGCCACTGTAACTACTTTTTTGCATTTTTAAAGTTAATAAAAATGCTGACAATAATCAAACCATATTGTTAATTCTATATTAATTCTTCTACTATTAAGTGATATTCTAATAAAGACCGTGTGAATACCTGTAAAATACTTTTTAAATTATTAAAATCGGACATTCCATTCAAAAGATATAACGAATCGAAAAATGTCAATGTGGGCTTTGGTGGGTAATGTTGGTGCAATCAAACACTTTATTAATTAACTCAGGTTATAATGTTCAATCACTTAATGTTCCCGATATTAATTTACTCATTAATAATAATAGCTAGGAACGCGACAGTTTCAATAGTTGACCGGACAGTCACCCGAGAATTGGAGAGAGACGCGCGCCGGATTCTCCTGGATTCTTCTCAACTTTAGTTGAGGGTTGCGGGCCTCGAGGCAGTGTCTCCTTACCCGGGCATCTTCCTCAGACATCATTTTGATGTCTGTTATTTTGTTTTGCCCGCAATCATCCAGGTCAATTAATTCAATGGTCAAGTCCGGGTATTGCCACTGATATTGCGTCGTCTTCATCGCCTACATCAGGAGGCGGTGACAGCAGAAGCTCACGAGGCAGGGGACGCCCGGTGTTTCCTGGTCTTGGGTGCTCGCTGGCAATGCCGTTGAGGTTTATCATTTCTGACGTACCTCGGAGCTCCTACTATCACACGTAGGCACTTGTTCTGCTGGATCTGCAGCCTACTCCTCTGGTACCCTGAGCAGAAAGAGTACCAGGCAGGAGCCGCATACGTCAGTCTGGAGCGAACGTAGGCTCCGTAGACCTTCAGTTTGACTTGTATTGGGAGTCACGGTGTCCGCCAGGCGCAGGCCAGGCGCGCCGGATTGTCACTATAGACTCTGCCCCATGCCGATATACAGATGGCGCCAGCGTTCCACAGACTATTACACTCCGACATAGTGCACTAAAACTTTCCTATTTTTTCTCTAACTTTTCTATTTGTCTATAAATACTATATGTATATATTTATGTATAGTTAGTTGATTTCCATTACATTTATTATTCTAAGTAGTTATACACCAAACACATAAAATAATTACAAGTACCAACAATTTCAAAGAAATGATAGCGTGACGTCCCGCTATTAACATAACGTGCAGAGAAAATAAATTCTACGTTTTCATTTTAATTATTGCCCATCCATGGTCAAAACATTGGGTTAGTAATAATGTTTTTTTATTACTTTAAGTGTAATATAAGTCCAGTCCCGTGACTTTATTCGTGTGGTGTTAAAGGTAAAGTTGGAATCCACCAAACAGTACAGAGGTTGGTAGACATATCCCATAACTACTCTTCCGACATGTAAGTTTATTTTATTATAAAGAAAAGCTTTGTGGTGCTTTATCTACATTGGAAGGTATCCAAGCCTATAAAGGACATAGGTAGAAACAATTTGTAGTTTTTGAAGTTAAAGTTTTTACGGATGAAACGCAAGTTTAGTGTCACGAAGTGCAGCTTTTATGCTAATCGTTTGAAGGTTAAATCGTTTTAATATTAAAAATAACAAATGGCATTTTAATTAATAATTTCCCAAAATTAACAAAACGCACGTGGAGTGTTAATATACAATGCGTAGTTTGAGATATCAATAAATTATTTGTATTAATTGTCGACAGTTTTAGTATTTAATGGCAATTAAATTCATTAAATACTTAATATATCTTCCTTTTTTTATTGCTGACAGATTAGCGCTTGACTGTGATCTCACCTGATGGTAAGTGATGATACAGTCTAAGATGGAAGCGCGCTAATCTGTTAAGAGGCGATATACCCCTTACGGTTTCTACACAGCATCGTACCGGAACACAAATCTCTTTGTTTGGCGGTACGTTTTTGCTGGTAGGGTGGTAACTAGCCACGGCCGAAGCCTCCCACCAGTCCAGACTCAGACAAATTAGAAAATACAATTTCCTAAATTCGTCCTACCGGGGATCGAACCCGGGACCTCCGCTAGCAAAGCGAATACACTGCGCCAGCGAGGCCGTCGTTCCTTTTCCCCTACCTCTGAATCCTGGAAATCTAAAGTTTTAGATTTGTATAAATAGAAACAAGACTAAAAAATTACTTTGTCTTGTGGTACATGTACTTCGTGCGCACGCACTTTTCATTTTTTAATCAGGATAACTTTATCTTAGTTTTTGGAAGCGGTCTCCTAATGTCCACTATAAATAAGTATAGATTGTTAGATCTAAAAGACAGGCGGTATTTATTTTATAAACAAGACTTAAAAATTAGTTTGCCAAAGAAGTTTCACTTTTGACATGTATACTTTCTACGCAGGCACTTTTAATTTTTATTTTTAACCGACTTCAAAAAAAGGAGGTGGTTATCAATTCGACTGAATTTTTTTTTATGTTTGTTACCTCATATCTGCCGATTGGGTGGACCGATCTTGATGATTTTTTTTAAATGAAAGGTGGTGCTCGTTATGGGATCCCATTTTTTTTTAACCAGTTCTGATGATGGCATCCATGACAAAACCGGATGTCTTCAATTTGCGTAAGCATGTGCCCGAGAAATAGACTAATAACTCAAGATCACGCCAACCGATTTCGATGATTCTTTTTTTATTAGAAAGGACATACTTCAAGAGTTGTTTTTTGATAGTTTGGTTAGGTTCTGATGATGGAATCCATGACAAAGTGACGGAACTCTTCAATTCTTACGTGCAAATCAACGATATTCGGCAGAATCTTCTATAAGCTATCCAGATATTTGAGTCGCCTATCGTTACTTCAGTATGGTCAAGCGCTAGTCGTAATTAAATATGAAGACCAATGGATCTCCTCAACGGCTTACAGTAAGGGTGCGGTTTATGGCAGAAAATATGTGTCTGTAATCAAATAGCAATGAGCTTACGTTTGTTGCTGCATTGCAACACGTTTTTAGGTGTACACATACTTCAGATTCACTAAAAATAAAAAAATATATAAATTTTAACAAAAAAAGAACCGCCTTCAAATCACACTTCAAAAAAATTTATTTTTTTTGAATGTAGATTAGAAGTATATATTTACATAGTCCAATGGGATCGGGAAAGACGAAGCAGACACCGCAGTAATATCCAGTAAAAATTTGAAATTTACCATGTGTCACTGGTAAAGTAAACATACTTTCATGCCCTCATTTGAAAATTCATTATTGAATTTAAAGTCAATTAAAATTTATTAGCTCTTTTCAAGTGCAAGACCCTTCAATGTGTCGAGAGGCGGAAAATAGGTAGAAAATTCATTAAAATGCTTTAAAGCTTTTTATTAAGTTACCGAGCTTCATAAATGTATACAAACGAAATATGCACTATTTATTCTTATTAATAGAATTTGTTTTAAGTTTCTTATAGTTTCATTAATTAATTCAATGTAAAAAATTACTATTTTTAATGGAGAATTATACAGCGCTATCAATAAAAGCTCATGTGAAATATTTTTTTCTTTATAATGACTTAAAGCCGTAAGAAATGCATTTATGTATTACTTATACGCTTGAATTTTCCCATGCTCACTGATGCTTCGAACTAAAAGTATTATATATGTCGGAGAAAAGGAGAGAGAATGAGGAGCATAAAGCATTGGGGCTTTGGGTTTTCCGCCGACGTCGTCATCAATGGCCTAAATAATTCAATTTCCATACTGTGGGCGTTGGTGGGTAATGTTGGTGCAATCAAAAACATTATTAATTAACTCAGTTATAATGTTCAATCACATAATGTTCCCTATACCAATTTACACAAACCCATTAATAATAGCTAGGAACGCGATAGTTTCAATAGTCGACCGCTCTGGCGGACCGTCACCCAAGAACTCGCGCCGGATTGTTTTTCTCCTGGGTTCTTCTCAACTTTGATTGAAGGTTGCGGACCTCGAGGAAGTGCCTCCTTACCCGAGCAGCTTCCTCAAACATCAATTTGATGCCTGGTATTCTGTTTTGCCCGCAATCATTAGGTCAATTAATTAAATGGTCAAGTCCGGGTATTGCCACTGATATTGCGTCGTCTTCGCCGTCATCATCGCCTACATCAGGAGGCGGTGACAGTAAAAGCTCACGAGGCAGGAACTCCCCGTGTTTGCTGCTCTTGGGTGCTGGCTGTCAATGCCGTGGAGGTGTATGTGTGGGGCGAGGAGTATGTTCCGCGTGGCGGAACATACTCCTCGCCAAGTTCCGGACGAACACCTCCACTGTGGGCGTCCTGGTGTCACGGTGGATGACGTCATTTCTGATGTACCTCGGGGCTCCTACTATCATACGTGGGCACTTGTTCTACTGGATCTGCAACCTACTCACCGCGACGGATTGTCACTATTTACTCTGCCACACGCTGATAGACAGATGGCGCCAGCGTTCCACAGACTATTGCTCTCCGACATATATATCAACGTTCTAAAATCAGTTCAAAGTAACACGAAAAATACATACTGAAGATGATTCTTTTTTAAACGACAGATATAGGACAAATTAAAAACCAAAAACTTACTTTTTTGTTTTCTCCTTAAATTTTTTTATGTTATTACTTTCATGTGCACAAATCTGAATTTAAAAAGATATATTTATGATTGATTATACAATGATTTTATGATATAGATTGACACTGCCTCATTGGTCTAGTGGTTAGCATGTTCGACTATAGGCATGGGGTCTTGGGTTCGAGTCCCGGGTCGACCCAAATTAAAAATATTGAGTTTTCTATTAAGGTTTTCTCAATATTTGTCTAAAGTTGGTAAGGTGGAGGTGTGATCCACCCCCGTGCCTCGGAGAGCACGTTAAGCCGTCGGTCCTGCGCCTGATCTCTCTCCGATCGTGTCGGATTTCCTTCACATGGGAGTACGAGAGTGAAAGAATAGAGAGTGCACTTGTGTAGTATGCCTGCCAATCCGCAGTAGAGCAGCGTGGTGGGTTTATGCTCTAAAAACTCTTTCTCCTAAGAGTGAGCAGGCCTGTGCCCAGCAGTGGGACGTTAATAGGCTGCTACTTATCTTTTTTTACCTTCATTGACACTATTTTTCATAAAATATGAAATAAAAATAATTTAATTAGTAATTTGTAATTTTGACAATAAAAACACGTGATATTTTCGAAACTTTTAACGTTTTATTGACAATTAAATTCAATAAATTACTTACCTATCTGCCTTTTTTCATCCCTCCAAGGCTCGGAAATGTAAAGTTTAGATTTGTGTAAATATAAATTAGTTTCCAAAGAAATTTCACTTCTGACATGTGTACTTTTTACGCACGCACTTTTTTATATCATTGAATATTAACATAGTTCTTTCAATTCCCAAAGTCAGTAATTATAAGATTTTTCTGCAATAAAAAGATCGTTGAATCTTTTAAAGTATTGTCATTTGCAAATACAGTCCCTATTAATAGAAGGTCAAAGAATTTTATTTCAAATTTAGACTACTGTCCCAGTCGATTTCCTTACAATTCTGGAGACGATCCAAATAGAATTCAAGTACGAGCTGTAGTTGAAAACAGTCGCCATTCAAACTGAAAATATCTTATAACATTTAAAGATTTAAAGACAAAATAAATTCATTTGTTACAAGCCAGGGTGAAACCTTCGTAGGCGTGTTGTAGGAATACAGCGAAATCTATACAAAATGACCCCTAAAATTACGAAAGGAATCTCCTAAATTTCAAATTAATCGAAAACGATTTTGAAGGCATCGTGATGAGTGAGCGAGACTGAGATTAGTGGTCTAAAACCATCTCTGAGTTTAACGAAACCAGTTATATCAGTTGGATGCTTTCAAATATTATTGGGTTTTGTATATGTTTTGTGTAATTTGCGATGGTGTGTACCACCTTGACAGACACAAGACGAATGTTTCCATTTTAGATGAGCTAAAAGTAAGTTAAAACCTTTCTGCTTTATGTTTACAGCGCCTACTACAGTTCTTTGGACCTATCCCGCGAAGGAATAGAGAAAGCCTAAAGAAACTTATTCTAACGGGGAAAATAAAACATAAAAGACACAGAGATCCAAGTCCTAAACAACGGTTCGATCAGCTTAGCTCAGTTACGATTATTGTTGTTGGGTGGCGATAGTCTCCTTCTGTGAAAACGTGACGTCGCAGAAGGAGGCGGCGGAACGTCTCAGAGAGGTGGATGGACACGTTTCCGCCATGCGTAGGAGGAGGCCGGGGCTAAGACGGGCGGCCCATGATCGACGTTTACCCCCTTAGGGTTAGCTTGTGGCAACAGGCACGAAGCCTGTTGCCCGAAAGCGAGGGAAGACAGTTGACATGTCGAGTGCTCCGTGCATGCCATCCATCGGAGGAGTTTTTTCGGGGGAAGCCTTGTAAGGCACATCGAAGGCGGGAGTGCGGACGTATTCCGATCCCGTACTTTTGCCAGCGAACGTAGAGAGGAGCACCGTCAGGTTTTAGCCGGTAAAAGTCCGGCATAACTAGGCATCCACGAGGATTTCCTGACGTTAAAAAAAAAAGTTACGATTATTGTATGAACCTTGGCAATGTATTATATTTAAGGTGATCGCTGCATATGAGTACAATGACACGACATGACTACATGGTGAAGATGCTGAGATTTGGTTCTGGTATTTACCAAATTAATTTAATTGTATAGACTAGAAGGGGTGCATAAGTAATGTGGCGATAGAGAAAGGCATAAGTTTTACTCCCATTAGTTCTCAAGGTTGTAAATTAGCGATATGATAGAAAATATAGATTTTGATATCAATTTTGTAGACTCCACACAAAGTATGTTTTATTTCAAATAAACTTCACTAACAACAAAATTATATAAGTATTTATTCCGACATATTTTACGTGCCTCCAATGGCATAAAACTTATAACGAGCATAGGTCACCCAGGTAACCTCTATTTATATTAAAAACAACCAATTATAAAAACACCAACTCGACTTTTATTCTCTTCGTTATTTAAATATACGACTCTCCATTATTTTAACAAAATTGTTCCATTCGTTAATGTTACCTCGTACTGCATAACATTTTGTAATATTACACAATATTTTTGGTATTTTTAAGTGTTGCCACTATATTACTCAATGACACCCAAAATCTCAGAGCAATATTCTTTAGAAAACACCACAGAACAACTGATAGGTTTGCTAAAATCACATTTTATCACTCACAAAACAGATTTAGCACAGCCAAATAAATCAATTTGTGACCCATTTTTATTGCATTTGTTCCCGAAATCGTTATTATCTGTAACAGGAAATTAGAAACCTGTTCCAATCCACATGAGGGATGAGATTTTCCCAATAGCGAATGTATTATTAATGAGGTATAAATCATCAGGAATATAGCTGCAAGTTGTTTGGCTATCAGCCAAAACGCTTTACAAAGCGTTCTCTGGTGAGTAGTTGACGAATTAATTTAATCTATCCGATACTAGTTTACAAGTTAACTACAGTTTAAATTCTTGTCGCAAAATGCTGGAGTTCCTCCACAACACAATTCACTAGTCCAAGCAATTGTTAAGTATGGGTTACTAGCTGTTTCCCACGGTGTTATCCTCGTATTTCTTGATGCCGTTGAAATAAAGGAAAATCCGTTATCAATGCAAGTTTATGTCTCTAAAGGACTTGTATCATGAATATTAAATCAAATGGTAAAGGAAATCTCCCTCTAAGTATCCCTTATATCGAGATTGCATGGGAATATGGGACTCTTGATCTCTCAAATTTCAAATTCAGATTCAAAATTCTTTATTGCAATTCAATGCTTATGTGGCGTGCAATACAATAAAGTGTTATAAAGTAAAAATTTAAATCTATACACATTAAAATAAATTTACAACGTAAATGTCTATAAAACTTAATAGTATTATGAATTTGTACATAAAACTTAATTGGAAAAAAATCTTTAATATTATAAAATGTCTTAAAAATTAAAAAGACATTCAATTTTTTTTGAATATGTCGATTTTATGGCCTTTTCATACATTCTGAGGTAACTTATTATATATTTTGATAGCCATAACACATATGTTCTCTCCGGTCACGTCGGATTCCCATCACATCGGACTATGAGAGTGAAGGAATAGAGAGTGCTATGTACTTGTGTACTATGCCTGCCAATCCGCAGTGGAACACCGTGGTGACTCTGTCCTCTAAAAACCCTCGCTCCTCGGAGTGAGGAGGCCTGTGCTCAGCAGTGGGACGTTAATGGGCTGCTACTTACTTATGGGGCTCTTAGTGAATGACTACATCGCAAGATGTAAGTATGTGTCGTATTTCAAGTCAATCTAGTAAATAGCTTATGAGATCTCACAGTGAGTGTTCGTCTTTTGCTTCTTATACTTTCGGATCTCAAAAGAATATAGGAGACTCGTTCTTAATGAGCGACTACGTTCTCTATATTAAGCTTGTGTCCTTATTCTGGCTCGAGACTGTCTGTTTACCAACATACATACATAATATCGTGCCTCATTTGCATAGGGGTAAGCAGAGACCACGTCCTTCCACTTGCCACGATCCTTGCATATCTCCTTCGCTTCTTTCATTCTCATTAAACCTTTTATACAAGTTCCTCGGTTAAGAGTACTCTTGACCTGGCCCTTATTCAAAATGTTCTGGATTTGGTCCAAGAACGTTCGCCTTAATCTTCCCCTTCCAACTTTCGCATTCACTCTTGACTCATCAATCCTTTTTGTCAGTCTCCTTTCATTCATTCTCTCTACATGCCCAAACCATCTAAGCACACCTTTCTCAATTTTAGTCACTACGTCTCCTTTTATACTACAACGTTCTCTTATCACACTATTTCTTACTCTGTCACTCAGTTTTAAAACACTCATACTTCTTAACGCTCTCCAAACGTTGTTTACCAAATTTTATTTAAATCGGTTCAGTTGTTTGTCTTGAAAGTGCGACAGACAGAGTTACTTTCGTGTTTAATTATATTAATTAGCATGATAAAAATCCTTAAATTATCCCTAGTTAATAGCAGCAAAGTGATTTTGTTTTCATACGCATAAGGGTAAACTTTTTATGGTTGAAACGCGTGATTAGCGTCACGAAGATGTGCAGCGTTTTTTATGCTAATTCGTTTGAATATTCACAAATAACTACATAAATACATATACAACATACGTTTTTCATAAAATATAAAAATTTCACAAATATAAAAACAAAATTTAATGAATAATTTCTAACATTGACAAAAACAAGTGGCATTTTTATTTACAATTCGTCATTTGAGATTTCAAGAAATTATTTGTATTAATTTTCGACACTTTTAACATTTTAATGACAATTAAATTGATTACATATCTTCCTTTTTCCCTCCCTCTAAGTCTCGGAAATCTAAAGTTTTAGATTTGTATAAATATTAAAACTTAAAAATTTGTTTGCCAAGGAAGTTTCACTTCTGACATGTATACTTTGGATATAATGTTAAAAATATTTGGTCGCGCAACTTAATACCAATGTTTGAACTCATTAAGATTTTAGACCTCTTTAAATAGAGTCGGACTCATATGGGGCACCATGGCAGTTCGACTGAGGACTTTCTTTTCACTGGGTGATGAATTTAGGCGCAAACCCAAACCCATTGGTGAAGAGTATGGATTAGGAAAATACCCAGTGAAACCCTCTTCATTCATGGGTGAGGCACAGGTGTTAAATTTTCGCATTTGTTTTCATCTCATCCGGGATCTTCTTAATATTATTGAGGAGTACGGGCCTTGAGGCTTAGCCTCATTGCTCGGGCATTTTTTCGGACATCACCGTTGCCCGGTAATCTATTATGCCCGCACTAAAACGAGCTGGTTCCCGCCAACCTAGGTAGTGGGTCCATCCAGATCATTCCAGTATATCGTCGAGTCCGGGTGTTGCACCTGCCACTGTGTCGTCTTCGCCATCATCGCCTACGTCCGGAGGTGGCGGCAGCAGGAGTTCACGAGGCAGGGGACGCCCAATGTTTGCCGTTCTTTGATTTTGGCTGGCAATGCCGTGGAGGTGTATATGCGGGGAGTTGACCCTTTGGCGAAACATACCCCGCGCAATTTGGCGGACGATCTCCTCCACGGTGGGCGTCTGTGTGTCACGATGTATGACATCAATTCTGACGTACCTAGGAGCTCCTACTATTATATGTAGGCACTTATTCTGCTGGATCTGCAGCTTTTGCTTCCTACTGAGGATTTACGAAGGCGGCAAGAGGTGCATTGCCCAGTGGGGAGCATACACAACATTTTACCGATCTCGTTCGTGGATAGAACTCTAATGTCTCACTTATGGATGACGAAGATAATGCTGGGTTTTAGTGGATATTGCGAATCCTCCTTCTTCACCGACTTCCTCATTTCTGATCCGTTTGTGTCGGGGTAAGTGCATAGAAGTATTTCCCAAAGAAAAAGTTGTAATATGCTTCCAAATTGAAACGTGATTTCCAAAGCATATTTGCAATAAAGTTTTAGTCCATGTAACATACAAATTGTAGTTTCAATGTACTTACTTAATTTGTGCACACTGTTCGTATGTAACCAACATGTGGAAGGATAGCAAAAAAAAAAAAACAATTATAAAGTTATTTTAAATTAAAATGTAGCTTTCCACAGCCCCGTTTTCATGTAAAATGTGAAGTTGAAATTTATACTGTTGAAAGATAGGAATTTCAACGGAAATACTGATTTACATATCACGCCCTACTTATTTCTTGAAATACATTATCAGGGAGTGAAATATACTTTAACTTGACTAATAAATTATTAAGAGTTATTTTCAGGTAAATATGACGACGTACTTTTTTTTCTGTTTTACTTTTAGAATACCTTAAACTAGTTGTGTCTCTCGTGTTATTTACGGTAACGTGGGGATATGGGAAAATCGAATCGATCGAATCACGAACACGAGATTCTAGAGGATTAACTTGCGTATTCCTTCCCATATCCTGGATGAGTACCACTAAGGAGTCACGGAGACAGCAAATTAGCTCGCTTCCATGTTAGATTGTTTCAACACTTGCCATCAGGAATGATCACAATGAAGCACTAACCTATCAACAATAAATAAGCACTGGCTCTCTCTTTATCGTGAGCCTCCTCTCTGGCACACAGCAATACCGAACTGTTCTGCCTTTTCGTGGCTGGGTGGGGGTTGAACAACATTTAAACCAATAGTTGTGGTTTAAATGTAGTGCAATTACTCAACGCTTCAATGCACGTTTTTCATAGATGTATATATTATATAATTGTACCTATGGGCCGAATAAAGTTTTTTCTTATTGCTGGTTGCGTTTGACTGTGATAACACCTGATGGTAAGTGATGATACAATCTATTGTGGAAGCGTGATAATATCTTAAGAGCCAATGTACCTCTTCATCACCATCTCTCATTTAAAATCATCGTCATCGCCTTTGCAGTGTTCCCAATGATATTGTTGACTGTCACTAGAAGTTGACGCTGAAATCCCCACCATATATATATGTATATATTTCGTCCAATATCATTCAGTCGTGCGTGTGGTCAGTGATTCTAGAGTGATATACTCAGGGACTTTTGTCCATAAGTCATGTCTTCCCCATCTTAACTTCGCTTTAAGATAAATCACTGATAACCTAGAGTATATCAGGGATTTTTGTCCACATGACACGTCTTCTCCTTCGTAACTTCGCTTTAAGATTAATCACTGATAACCTAGAGTATATCAAGGATTTTTGTCCACAAGACGCTGGACTACCCAGAATGTTCTGTAGTACATCAACATCAAAACAATTTAGACCATAACATGTTATCTTTCACTCCGATTTCTGATGCACTCGTTAAAAGGTAGTGTACATTTTATTTACACAAGAAATGTAATAATTTAGAAATAAAATAATAAAACATAAATATTTTTCTGCGAATGCTACCCGTACAATCAGTTAGGAATTGTCAGCGAACTAAAATTCGCCGCTGTGACAAACGAGTTGTCTCCAGCGCTGTTCGCGTCGACAATACGTACCGTCCATGTTCAAATCGAAAATTGTCCTCAGACGTCTAAAAGTTAGCTACGGAAACTTTAAATCGACTGAGAACTTTATGAAATGTTATATCGAAACATTTTCCGTCTACACAAATAAATATAATTGAAGTCACCGTCTATAATATCACAGGAAAACATTTTATTGAAAGCACATGTATAACATTTCGTTAGGTTGTCTCAATTTTCATTCATTGTATCCTTGGCTATGAATGAGGAGGCCTGTGCCCAGCAGTGGGACGTTAATAGGCTGATACATTACAGGGGAGATATTACATGGATTAAATTGTCAAAGCGTTATGTATCCACAAAAATAGCTTGTACAATATTCATGAGAACTTGCTAGAAATTGTTACATTGATTAATAATCATGTCATGCCGGTGTGTAAGGAAATTCTTTCCAAAATGTTTTCAAGACTTATTATGAGGATTTGTAAGCGTAAATTCGGTGTAAATCTTCTGGAGACAATACCTTGATTAAGTCCTATCAAGCCGGTGTGTACTTATAGAAATAGTTTATAAAAAGTGCTGTGAATATGTCATATTAGTTAATTACTGTCAAGTCGGTGTTTATCTACAGAAATAGTTTCTAGAAAGTGCTCAGAATATGCTACATTAATTAATTACTGTCAAGCCGGTGTGTTTCTATAGAAAAATTTCTAGAAGATGGTCAGAATATGTTAGAATAATGAATTACTGCCAAGCTGGTATTTAACGACACAAACAGTTTTAAGTAAGTACTCAGAATATGCTACATTAATAAATTACTGACAAACCGGTACGTTTCTACAGAAATAGTTTCTAGAAAGTGCTCAGATTATGCTATATTAAATAATTTACGGTTAAAAAAATTACAAAGTTAGGATAAGGTTGTAAGTAGATTATTTGTCGTTAAGTCAGTGTCTTTTTAAAAGGAATAGTTGCTATATAACTTTTAAAAACGCATAGAACTTTTATCACTAAATGTGAGTAAAGTCGTTTCTACGTTCGTATCGACCATTCATTTATTTCCCTTGTCGATTGATATCGCTAAGAAAATAAAAGAAAGCTTCTCCAATAATTCATTCTTTCATACTTTTGAATATTCCGTCCATAACTGATATTAAAACGGGACCCGGCGCCATTTCCAATTATTTCTTGTCATCCGTAAAGAACTTCCATTGTTCTTTCGTTTTGTGAAATTTAAGGATTTGGAAGCAATTCAAATCGACTTCGGTTATTGAATTCCAAGATCTGATAATATTTTGTCACGACATAATTATACTAAGTAATAAAAATATATTGATTACAGTTATTCAGAAGCTTCTACTGTACTATTTTAAGGCAAAACGAAAAGCTTGATAAAACTGCTGTCAATAGATTCCAAATTTATAATAGACACAAGCACCAAACGATTCTTACGCGATCAATATGTATTTCAAATTCATTTTAATATACGTAGTTAACCAAATGGTTATGTGCAATCATATACCTACAATCAACAATATTAAAATAAAACAATCTTACGTAGAAAAATATCTAGGACTCATAATTGATAGCCAATTAACGTGGAAACACGACATAAATAAAATCAAACCTACTTTATTATCACTATTAGGATCGCTCTATGGTATCATTGGATGTCTTCCGCACAAAATTTAAAATACCAGTTATATTTTTCACTTATTCAATCTCTTCTTCAATCACTTATTCAATCTTATAGAAGTTTGGCGAAATGCTGCAAAATCTAATTTAACTTGTCTACAAATTATACAAAACAAAATAATCAAAATTCTATACAACTGTAACTTCCTTACTCCTACAAAAAAAGTTTATTTCGAAACTAAATTATTAAATATAAAACATCTACATTTTTATAACTCCTGCATTTTAATAAAAAAAAATTGTTAAATAAACTACATTCACAATTAAGTTTTAAAACAAAATCCGAATACGGATCACTGTGAAATGCCAATAATGTATAATAAATTACCCAAACAAATAAAAAACACAAATAATCATAGATTATATAAGAACGCCTTAAAAATATTTGTAACAGAAAATGTGTAAATACGGCCCTGTTGATAGACCGGCAATTTTATAATGTTACCCTCATCCTTTTTGAAATGAACACTTTTGCTCGATTTCTGCCCCCAAATAATTTAGCTTGACCTGGTTTGAATTGTTTAAAAACTATTCTTATTAAGTGAAATGCTTGTAATAACTTTTGAGAAATACATGTCTTTAACCTTAATCATCAAAACCAAAGCGAAACCAGCATCCTCAACATTCGGTCCTTCGAACCGGATTTCACGAAGAACTAGGAATACGCACAGGTGCTTCTTCATACCCATCCTAATTTATATTTGTTAATCGTGCTGTTATTTACAGCATTCATATATTAAAAATATCACAAGGTTCTTGTGGTGTCTGTATACCAAAATAAAATTATTACTTTAAAAAAAAAGTTTCATTTCTCCCACGTTTACTAAAGATACATATACGCATAGTATTTTATTATTCAGTAACTGTACCACTTGCCACTCACTTACTATTTTTATATATACAGTATTTTAGGTACTAGAAGTATAAAAACAAAATATCTAAACAGAAAAAAATCGTTATTTGTCCTAAAGTTTAAATTAGTTAATTATGGACAAACACGAAACAGAAATGCTTTCTTTTAAGGTAAAGTTTGCTTTTATAATCACATATATTATCCTAAAGTTAAAATGAGTTAATTATGCACGAAAACAAAAAGAAAATGTCTGCTTATGATATAAGGTTTGCTTTTGAAATTATATTATTTTAAAGTTTTTACGCGAGGTCGCTCGTCTACCGATGCTGGCGTACAGTTATCACTCAACATCTAAGAGGCCTGAGAGGAATCACGTGACGCGCTTTCTTGGATCTGTCTAAGGCTCTCGATTGTGTCTGGTATGAAACTCTGATCGGGAAATTGCGACACTACGACCTCACAGACACCATTAGTCCTGATGAGTTAGTATTTAACCAATAGAACGCAGAAGGTCTGTGTGAATGGCGAGCTTTCTGTTAGGTCGGTGACGTAACTAGGAGTCCCACAGGGTTCCATATTGGGACCATTTCTATTCCTCATTTACATTAATGACCTTCCTTACTTCGTTAAGGATGATTATAGTATTGTTTTGTTTGCTGATGATACTTCACTATTCTTTAAGACAAACAAGTTATGACAACGTAAACAACTCTCTCAATAAGGTAGTACAATGGTATGAAGCTAATGATCTGTTACTCAACGATAAAAAACTAAGTGCACTAAGTTTACTTTGCCTACTATTAAACAAATGAAAACTATTGTTAAACCCAATAATGAGCTACAAGGTCTTGTAGAGAGTACCATTTTGTTAAGTATTACATTAGATAACAGACTACAGTGAGGGCCCCATATAAGTGGCCTATCGAACAGGCTCAGCTCTGCGGCTTACGCAGTAAAAAATTCGTCGTCTGGCAGATGTTGTAACTGTCAGACTAGTATATTATTCCACTTTAGGGTAATGTTGCTGATATAGATGCAATATTTGTACTGCAGAAAAGAGTCGTTCGTGCGATTTACAATATGGGCCTAAGAGAGTCGCTAAAAACCAAATACAGAACAGTTAACATAATGACAGTTCACTGCGTATATATATTAGAAAACTTGTTGTACGTACACAAAAATATTATCTTTTAATAAAAAGAGTGAATGTACCTCATACAACTTAAGAAATAAAAATAAACTTATTATAAAATCTAGTAGGCTGCATAAAAATTAACAGCTCATTCAACGGTAACTGAATACGCTTCTATAATAAACTCCCAGAAAAAGTTCTGGATATGTCGCTTAATAAATTCAAAGTCATTCTTAAAAGAAAAGTCATTAAAAATCTTATTGTAAGTTGCAAGATTACTTAGAGGATAGAAACGCGTGAGAGTAAACGAATTGCTCTAATTTAAATTTAAATATAATAAATGAATATTATATGGTAATGATGATGGTAAAAAAAATACAAAATACCCGACTGAACCCTCGTAACTTTAGATTTTGAGTCGTTCTTAAATACTACTACTAATCATCAGACGATTCAAAAGTGCCGTAATAAGCCTACTTGAATAAAGATATTTTGATTTGTTTAGTTTATTTAATTATATATAAACAACTAAAGAAAATGTCTTCTTTTGATATCAAGTTTACTTTTGTGATTATATTATCCTAAAGTTTAGTTTAGTTAATTATACATAAGAACGAAAAGATAATGTCGTTTTTTGATATAGTTTGTTTTTATTATTATATTATTCTTAAGTTTAGTAATTTATGCACAAAATTTTGTGTTTATCGAAAAAAGGATTACCCGAAAATCATGTATGTACATTGTACATCGCTTCCCTTAATATATTGTTCTCGAAAACTTTTTAATTTAACAAAGTAAATGAGACTACTCCTAACAAAGTTGTAATTTGGCTCCTCGCCCAGCCTTACAACTGTTTCCATGCAGTCCACCGTCTATAGGCCCTCATCTTTCTTGGCAATATGCCTGGAGGTGCTAGGAGATAACAACGTTTGTTCCTCCTTGCATACGTCATTACTATCACAGGGTTTTTTGCTGGGCTTTGTCTTCCTTCTGTAAGAATGTCATCCCACAGACGAAGGCATTCATGAGAAAGAGGTAAAGTAGTAGTAAGAAAGAGGTAGAGTTTACTAGATGCCACCTCTGTCCGAATGAGTACACCGGGGGTCAAAAGACATGCTTTTGCCCGTCTTCTGCCCTTTTAAAGGCCCTCCTGGAGAGGAATGTTTCACTCAGCAAATTGTTAGCGATCATTATTATTTATTTGTGGATTGCTATTAAATTATTACATTTGTTTATTACGCTGAGGTCTTTGTAATTATGCCAGTAAAACATTTACATGTGCTACATCCGGTTTAACGCTATTCCGGAAATTCTCAAATTTAATAAAAACTTCTGTTTAGTCGTCGTTTTTACTACGACTGTGATTGGTGGACTTATTATTTTTGAGTGGGTAGTTACTTAACCTACAAATTAGTGGGCGACTTTAAAACTATGGTTCCTTAGTTCAAGATGCGATGGAACCGGCTAGGTTTTAGTAAGCTTTCTCTTCTGCAGCGAGTCCCACACTCTTGGTTGAAGGTACTTTCATGCGGGGTGCGTAAATGCATTTCTTCCACGAAAAACAAAAGCCTATAAGATACTAGTTGTGTCCGAAGGTGTCTCCTGTATAGTTCGCATGGGCATAGGGGATATTCCGTAATAAGTGAAAGTCAACGTTGCTAAAGATAATATCTTAATGAAAGGAGTTGGAGTTTGGACAAGCATAAAAATAAGAAGAAAAGTTGGAGCTTGAGAAATTTCATATCAATCATTATAAAGATACTTTCTGTTTATATAAATAAGTGCAATAGACAAATAATTAATTTGATCTATATATTTTTTTAAGTTATGATGTCATAGTGGTGATATTCGTTCAGAGAAGTCGCAGGTACGAATCATGGAAAGGCGCCACCAAGTTTCTCTTTATATAAAGAACTTACACGCTTGATTGTTCTTTCCGGTCCCTTTTTGTCCTTTTTTTGGTGACGCAAAGCCTCCTGAGGAAATCTATATATCCCCGGAGTGGAAGGTTTCGAAAAATTTTTCTCCTAAGAGTGAGAAAGCCTATGCCTAGCAGTGGACCATTAGTAGGTTACTATTTAACATTTTATTTGCTTTGTTTGTGCTGATTTATAAATATTGATTGACATAAAAGAAAGAAGAACAATTTTTTAAGCACCGAATATATCTATTGTTAATATAGCAGTGACATCAGAAGAAACTTCTTATACAACAAAGTCGTCAGCTGGCGCACAGTGCTTAGTTAAGTTATACGTGTGTTGCCTTACAATGTAATATCTTTTGAATGAAGGTATTTTGGGAAAACCCCTTCGTATGTTTTTAGAAGTATTGGACCTTTTTTCAATCAAATTTATCGATAAACTTTTTTTCATAAGAATTACTTCTATAGTTAATGTATCCGATGTTTTCTTAAAATTGAGGAACACGTATTATCTACTTTGTCTGAGTCTGATCCAAGTAGTATATTTTTACATTTATTGTCTTTTTTCTACCAAACTCATTAATAAATGCAATGAAAAACCTTTAAAGGAGCACTGGGTATATTATTGACCCGTCACTCTCAGCTATGTAACGCTCTTTTGAATAAGTTATAGGCCCTGCTATATTTTTACTGGATTATTTAAAGACAATTTTAAAGAGACATCGAGAGGCTTTTATCTAACAATACTGTCTAAGGTAAACTTTAGATTTTTACACATTTATTTACAAGCAGAAACCTTCAAGGTTCTATATTAATGTATATATTTGAACGGAGCTAAATGTAATAATTTATAGTACAGTCAAATTTATAGAGAACACGTTTTAACCTCGGAAGGGTTCTATTTATTTGTGGCCCAAAAAACAAGTAGATAGCTTTTTGTCAATCCTGACAAATGGACAGAAATAGGCTGATAGATTGGCCAATTTTGGTGAACCCATTTGTGGAGTTATCGCGACCTGCTGATAACGTACGGGACTCCTGATCGGTGACAAGATAGATTTATATTCAACCAATCTGACCTATCGTATCTATAGAACTTTACTTGGATATATATAGTACTAGTGATCCAAACCGGCTTCACGTGAATACACTATCCCGACATGTTTAGTTCGTCGTAGGATCACATAATCTTGATGCGTTAAGTTTGCATGTTGTACATTATCTGCACTATATCAAGGGTTTCAAATAAGAATACATATTGTTTTGTTATATTTCTTAGGGATTAGGCAACGTTTCCCATAAACTTTTCCAACAATTGAAGTTATATTTCATCGAACAGACAACCAGACGCGGCAAAAAACCTTGTTTTGTAATATGTAAGGATAACATACTTTTCAGAATAGTGAAGGAACATTAATTTATATAGATAAAACTTAATAACAATAAATCGTTGTAAATGGTGAGTGGGTGAATCAACTCGGTCACCACCGTCTTGTCATCGCAGCGCTGGTCATCTCCCGACACAATGTCATTAACGACATCTTCAGAAGGACCCTTGTCACCATTAACGTAACGGCTGTTCTCGAGCGGAATGGAATTGCGCGTGATGATGGTATGTCATTGATACCTTGGAAAAAAGGAAGGTCGTGGGTGAGGGATGCTACATGTGTTGATACGCTCGCACCATCTCACATTGACGCTACTTCCAAATCAGTGAAAGCGGCGGCGTCATTAGCTACAAGCGCCAGAATACATATTTGTGCCTTTTGGCGTGGAGACAATGTGTCCTGAGGCTAAAAGAAACTTCATCACGCTTAGTTGATGTCAGCCGTGACTCTAAGGCCGGGTGGTACTTCAGACAGCGTATAAGTATCGCTGTCCAAAGAGATAAAGCTGCCAGCCTTATGGGCACGCATCCATTTGCCTCTGATGGCACGTTTTAATAACTTTTATTTTTAACCGACTTCAAAAAAGGAGGAGGATATCAATTCGTCTGTATTTTTTTTGTTTGTTACTTCATATCTCCCGACTGGGTGGACCGATCTTGATGATTTTTTTGTTGAATGAAAGTTGGTGCTCGTCATAGGGTCCCATTTTTTAAAATACATTTCTGATGATGGCATCCATGAGAAAACTGGATAAGTGTTAAATTTTCATTACGCGACAAATGGACAAATAACTCAAGATCACGCCAACCGATTTCGATGATTCTTTTTTTATTGGAAAGGATATACCTCATAGAGTTGTTTTGTGATAGTTTGGTTAGTTTCTGATGATGGAAACCACGACAAAGTGACGGAACTCTTCAATTCTCAGGAGCAAATGAACGATACTCGACAGAATCTTCTATAGGCTATCCGGATATTTAAGTTGCCTACCGTAACTTCGGTATGGTCAAGTGCTAGTCGTAGTTAAATGTGAAGATTAATGGATCTCCTCAACGTTAACAGTAAGGGTGCGGTTTATGGCAGAAAATACAAGTGTCTGTAATCAAATAGCAATGAGCTTACGTTTTTTGCTGCATTGCAACACGTTTTTAGGTGTACATATATTGAGACAAATTTGTTAGTTTACTTCAAATTCGGTGTTTGGAGTCGGTGTCAGCTGCCAAGTAGACACGCGGGGAATATCTACCTTGGCTGAAACCGATTCCGAATATAAGAATACGAAGAACACTATAAAAGAATACGCAATTATTATTTACTTTTTAGAGCATATTAATATATTTGAAAGTTTGTTTTGAAGGCGGTTCTTTTTTTGTGAAAATTTTTATTTATTATTAAATTTAATGGTTAATTTATATATAAAGGTATCATAGTTAAGAAGTAGTTGAATAAAATTCAATGTATAATTTACTAAAATATAAATTGTAGATTAACAAGTTTCAATCAAAATATCAAAGTTATCAGAAATTATATTTAACGACCAGTGGAAGTATCAAATGTGGTTTTTTTTTGTATTTTTCTGTTCTAGCAGATTCTGGCAGAGCAAATGTCTGCTCTATTTAATAGATAATTGGTCTAGTCTAGATCTGAAGTTGTTAGTGAAAGGTTGCGCCTTAATAAAGGCAAGTAGGTAAATAAAAAAATGCCCTACGGTACGAAGGTAGACGTAAGTTAGGACTTATCAGATTAGCGTGTTACCTACAATCATAAATCATCACGTAAATTCCCAGCCCTAAGCAAACGTATACGCAGAAATTAAATAGTATTTACATAGACTGTTGTCGAACCAAAATTGTTTTTAAGAACTCTCAACGCTAACAAGTATCGAACCTTTGGAGATACCTCACTCAATTCTCATATATGGTCAAATAAGGTATTGGACACATTACAGATAAACGCTTAACCGTTATCACCTAGCTTAATTTAGAAAACTGATTAGTGGCATTTCAGACAATGTATTAGCGTTACGTCTCTATCACTGAGATAATATAACAAACCCCTCCAATAAATTACGGAAAAAAATCTCAAATAATCTCAGTAGGAGTTAGAACCGAGAAACGTAGCTGACACAGCTGGTCAAATCTTATTCACGCAGTAGACGATGAAGAGACATATGCTCTGAATATCAACAATGAGGAAATGAGAGCAAGAAGGCCATCGATATAACTCATACAAAAAAGATTATCAGGGAGAAAGAGGATCTTGTGGCTTAAAAACCTCCAAACGTAGTTTCATCTAAGTACCAAATCCTCGTTCAGAACAGCTTTACAGAATGTTCATCTCATGATGGCCAAACTCTGGTATGAGATGGCACATTAAGGAAAAGAAGATACCTCAAACAAACCCTAAGCTATCAGGCAAGAGAAATAAGCCGATGTACTGCTGAAAATTGTCTTTTAAATATGATAGAATATTAGCACCATATTGTAAGATGAAGAGTCGGTAGATCGCTTAGTAAGCTATGCATCTAGTGGATAAGAGTATTGGATAATTAAGTACACAACATACCTTGGTCGTGACAGCTGGTGTTCACCGTAAATACGTACTTTGAGTAATTAAAATTTACGTAGTTTATTTTCAAAACAAAGCGTTTTATACCCAAAAGTGAAAAGTGATGCCTTTAAAAAATGTTTCTATAATTTACAGGCATCATATAAGACTACACTTATAGGACATATATAATATAATTAAATTTATTATATGTGAGAATTTCTTTACATCAATTTTAGAGGTAAAAGAAAAAATACTTTAAATAAACATGCTACAGTTTTTTATATTAAAAAAAATACCATAGACTACAAATTTTCAAGGTAAAAGTTTTCGAAAAATATAGAATCAACGGAGCATTGCTCTATCAAAATAACTTCGGCGACAAATCCTCCGCAAACCCTTACGTAAGCTATAAAAAAATCCTTAATGCATCTACAACATACTTACATAAACACGATGAATAAAAAAAACAATTTAATATATTTACAAACCGCCGAACCACCCTTAGTATTTAATTAAAAACTAGTAACACCGTATTATTGCTTCTCGTTTACACTTGGAAGATTGACAGGTTGACGTAAATTTTGGCGCGTAAGCGTGGAATTTAATTAGTCTATGGTTTATATTTTTATTTTTAATTGATGGGCACGAGTCGGACGGTATCAGCCAGGCTCGTGTTTTGTTTTTGGGTGCAATGTTTACTTGGTTGAAAAAGGCGTGCAGCCTGGCTGACTACTGCCGGCGGAGTAGGATCTACATGCTTGGCATTGCGCGCGCATTACTTGGCGATAAAACCTGCGTCAATTTTATTACGTAGGTGTAACTTAAAGCTCGTAAGTATTGGATGCATTCGGATAAATTGGCGGTTAGTTGCTGCTCATTTATCGTCGCTATTTTATATTTTTTGTAAGACACAAGCGTTAAAAATTTATATGAAAAATTCAACATTAATTTATTTCCAAAACTAGCCGGGTAAATGAGTAGATGTCTTCTTTGATGTATACTATACTTGTACTGTACTTGCTCTTCTTGATTATATTGTTACTTGCGAGTTATATTTCGTATGTAAAGCTATGATAATTAAAACAAAATAGAAAGATAAAATGACAAGACTTGCGTGCGTGTAGGTATGGCTGTCTGTTTGTTTGTGTGTGTGTGTGTGTGTGTGTGAATGCTGCAAACATGTTTGTATGCGTATAAAATCTAATCAACTACCTCATTGGTCTAGTGGTTTGCATGTTCGACTAAGGCCTGAAGTCCTGGGTTCGAATCCCGGCTCGACCAATTTAAAAATCAATATTGAGTTTTCTATTAAGATTTTCTCAATATTTTCCCGAAGTTGGGAAGTTGGCGGTGTGATCCACCCCCGTGCCTCGGAGAGTACGTTAAGCGGTCGGTCCTGCGCCTGATCTCTCTCCGGTCGTGTCGGATTCCCGTCACATAGGACTTTGAGAGTGAAGGAATAGAGAGTGCACTTGTGTACCATGCCTGCCAATCCGCAGAGGAGCAGCGTGGTAGGTCTACGCTCTACTTACTTACTTACTTAACATCACGAATATCGTTATATTACAAATCCATCACCCCTGTGTATTTTCCGCGGGTTTTTAGACTATTTCAATAAAATTCGTAAATAGACAGACATCTTATTCATTTTCACGAAATAATAATAATATGAAATAAAATATCAAATATATTAATATATTATAAAACAAAGTCTTACACCTATTTATCTATTCGCGATAAAGTAATAAAGTACTGAACGGATTTCCAAATGGCATTTATTAATGAACAGAGTGATTCTTGAGAAAGGTATAAATATATAATTTGTACATCAACATTTAGTGTAAGTTGGTTGAAATTCGATGGTTTTTTATTAGAAACACGGGAAATATCATGCCGCCCGAGAGTTTTCATCAATAATTGCTGTTCACGCAATAATACAATATGCGCATGAAAATTAACGGTCTCCGGCACATCATCAGTACCAACGTTGGGCACAGAGGCCACCTCTACAAACGGATAATAGACGGAAGCAATAAAGCTCTATGACCCCAATTTTTTGGTCCCTCGAGCCGGAGTCGATTATAAACAAGTGGCAATTATTTCTAAAATTAATATAATACTTCAAAAGTGATATTTTTATTAAAATTTTGTTATAATGTAAATGTACAGATAAACATTTATTTTATATAAGCGTTGGCTTGGCAAAAGAAGAACAGGCGAAAGGCGTGTTTAAAGCTTTAACTAATCAAGATCAAGAAAATCCGTTGGCAGATATGCTATACAGTGAATGTAAGCAAAAGTAGAAAGAGAATTTACGTGGTCCTGCATAGACGAAGGAATAAATCTGCTCAAGAAGCCAATAACGATGCCACATAGATAGATGGTGTAAACGATAACAAGGAAAATCAATATGGAAACTCAGTAATTCAAAATCCAAGACCTCAAGAGTTGCGACCCTTATCAAAAATCTGTCGCGAGAATCGTAACTTCAAAATTCTTTTAGTACGAGTTACCGGTGAAAGATAATTGCAAATATTACAGTGAACCCTCTTTCTTGATGAATTCAAATAACGTAAGCTCTGTTGAATACTTACAACTAATGTGATTGCGGATTCTACACAATACATACATAAAAAGCATCACGTCTCATTTCCATAGGGGTAGGCAGAGACCACGTCCTTACATTTGCCTTCTTCATCCTTGCATATCTCCTTCGCTTCTTTCATTCTCATTAAGCCTTTCATGCAAGTTCATCGGTTAAGAGTACTCTTGACCTGGCCCTTATTAAAAAATGTCCTGAATTTGGTCCAGGAACGGTCTTCCCTTTCCATCTTTCCCATTCACCCTTGACTCATAAATTCTTTTAGTCCATCTACTTTCATTCATTCTCTCTACGTGCCCAAATCATCTAAGCATACGTTTCTCAATTTTAGTCACTACATTTACTTTTATACCACAACATTCTCTTATCACACTATTTCTTACTCTGTCACTCAGTTTTAATCCACTCGTGCTTCTCAACGCTCTCATCTCTACCGCATTTACTTTACTTTCGCGACTCTTCTGCCATACCCAACTTTTACTACCATGTATATGTGTTGGCACCAACACTCCTGCATGCACAGCCAGTCTGATCCTTTAAGACCCCATCTGGCTATTCATAAAGGCTTGCACAGCACCATTTACCATATTCCTTGCATTTACTCTCCTTTCAATATCCCTTTCACATGTTCCATCTTTTGTAAATTTAGATCCCAAGTATAAAAATTCTTTCACCTCTTCCACTTGTTCTCCGTCTATCAAAATATTGCCATATACATTATCATATCTACTGAATAAGTATGTTGTGTAAAGTGGAAGCCGCTGGAATTACTTGTGTTTTTGTAAGAATGTATGTATGTTTGTAACCTTTTCACTCAAAAACTACTAGACCAATTTCCACATTTTTTCCGTCATTAGAAAGCTGCATTTCTACTGAGCGACATAGGCTATATTACTTTTGCGAAAAGATAGGGATCCCTAACAAAAATGCATTAATGTAACCCAAGCTGTGAAAAAAATGGAAACAAATCTATCATCGCGTGCCACGGGGATAGCATTAATGATAAAACAAAAAAATGGCCTACAATATTATAGAAGGTATCAATATCTAAATAAAATTCAGTGTTTTTTTCTTGTCGCTGAGAAATGCAATTTACGCACTAACCTTAAGCAATGACCAGTGACCAGTGAGTGGAGTCGGCGGTGAGGGGGTGCATCCACTGCATTCTCCCTCCCTCTCTCGTGGGCTTTCTTCAGCGAGACTACCGTCTCGCAAAAGAAGGCCATTGCCGCCCACCATCTCTCGCTGGAGAGCATCGCGCCTACAATGCTTCCCAACGATAGGTCGCCCCCGATCGAGGTGACGCTGAGGTGCCCAGCCCGCACAATCTGCCACAGTGTGATGCGCTGAATCTATAGCTGCGCCACACTGATGACAGGCGGGTGACTCCTTCCGGCCAATTTGCAAGAACTTTCCGAAGCACCCATATCCGGTCAGAACCTACACCAATCTGCAGGAAAGCGTCCCGTACTCCCTGGAAAGCCATTGTACCAGGTGAGGACGGATCGCCTCCACAGTGGCTATGCCCGCTACTGGGGATCCGAGATTATAGCTCCATTTTTAGACCAGAGCCAGGTGGGTTAGGGCTCTAACCCTTCGGACCTCGTGGGGATCAGGCCGCAGGCCATCTGCCCTTGCAGCCGCTCTGTGCCGAAACACGACCGATAAAATCGGACATTGCATTCAAAAGATACTCGTATAACCGTTGACCATTTTTTTCACACCTTGGGTTGTAATAATGCATGATTATTAGGGATCCCTATTTTTTTTTTTAGAAAGTAATATGTCGCTCAGGGAAAATGTAGCTTTCTAATGGTGGCTTTTTTTTTAAATCGGTCTAGTAGTTATTGTGTGAAAACGTCACATACATGCATACAAAAACACAAATGTTTCCTCTTTAGAATATTAGTTTAGACAATACGTCGCGAACAAGATAAACGCGCGTTTCTGAACAATTCCATTACTTCTGTTAGAACGTTTGCAGTTTCCATTTTACGGACGATTTCATGAGGAAATTGTGCCATTTTCCAATAAGATAGTGCCGCATCTGAGACGACGGGCGATGAAAATATGATTAAGCTTTTATGATTTGCTGCGGCAACAAAATTAAGTACGTGAGAAAGATTCTTAAAGACTTGCTAACTTTATTATAAAGACAAAACTACTGCGGATATTTTTTATTCTTACTAGCTGTTCCCGATCGTAATACCCGCGTAATTCTCGATCTCGAGGAAAAATGAGATTACCCGTCTCCATTTCGAAAGAAACATGTATGAAGAATATCAAAAGTAGAGAATAGTTCTTGAGTCTCAAAATAAGTGGTCATTTTTCGCTTATTTAGTTGAAATAAGAGTATGCTCGTATAAATATTACACCACTGTAATATTTGTTATTATATCCAAACGTTTAGATTGTTACTATTAAAAATAACAAAAAGAAATATTAAAACAAATTTTTTTGCGCTTCCCTACTAGATATAACTCTGTCAATATAATTTAATCTTGTTTTAATCAAAGCAGCCGATATGTAATAATAAAAAGTTTTGTAATTACCTGTATATTTTCATTCAGCCTCTCATAACTTTTCGTCTATGATAATATAATAACAATCGGATGCAGTTATACGTACCTGTAAAAAAAAGCAAAGCAGCTTTTATATTTTATCATAAACAATAAATATTTAAACAAAATTAAATCGGTTGTTTGTTAACACTGTATTATAATCAAATGTCGTCATTTTCTTAAACGTTAAAGAAGAAAGAAAGAAAGATCTTTATTCTGCATTTTTTACAGGTATTAGAAATATAAACTAAAACAATAATAATAACACAATTTAAAAGAGAGCAATACAATGAATTAAAAACTATAAAACAAAGTTATTAATATAAGTGCATAAGATAAAAATATTTATAAGTTAATTATCATATGAATTAATTATAGGTGTTTATATATATTATTAGCTGTTACCACCGACCCTACAGGAACGAATATTCTACTCCCAAATTTTCCGTTTCCTTATGCTTATTGTAAAGAATGTTTTTAATTTATTTTTGAAACAAGCTTTACTTTTTAGATTTTTAAAAGGAGGAGGAGAGTATTTGAAAGAGCCCCTGAAAGCAGCAGTGCGATGAGCGGGCATGCTTAGTCTGTCGCAATTTCTCAAGCGATCTGACCAATGCAATTTATTAAAAAGATATACAGGCTCACCATAATTTATCACGCCATAAAGTAGGACTGCAAGATGGATTTTCCTTCTCAGTCTCATTTTCAAAAGTTTGTTATCGTTTAGGTAAGGTGTTACATGATTGCGTGGTCCAATATCAAAACAATAACGCGCGCATGCGTTTTGAACACGTTGAATGATCCGCTTAGTTCTTGACAACAATCTTGGCCCAATTATAATATCAGCATAATTTAATTCAGAAAGAACTAATGACTCTGTTAACCTTATGCGCAATTCTTGCGAGATATACTTGCGTATCCTATAGAGTATTTTCAGTCGACAAAAACAATTGCGAACTGTCATTGCTACGTGACTTTCAAATCTTAGCTGGGTATCAACTAATAAACCTAAGTTATCATGTGTTATATAAATAAGTGTGTTTATATTTTGTACTTCTTGATTTTAGGCTTGACTGTAATCTCACCTGTCTAATATGGAAATTAATCTGGTAAGGGGCAATTTACTTCTTATCCAATCCAGTCCAGATTTCGACAAATTAATCCTTACTAATGTTATTAATTCGATAGCAACTCTGTCTGTTGCGCTTTCACTACTGAACCGATTTAAATAAATTTGATACACAGCTCAGTCTAGAACCTGTGGTCAACATTATCTACAAATGGGGTCACCGGTAGTCTAATTCAAGCATTGAAGTCTCTCTATGAGGGTTCTAGTGCTTGTGTCAGAATAAACGGGGCGTACACGGAGTGGTTTCCTGTCAAAAGAGGTGTTCGACAGGGATGTGTTGCATCACCATGGCTGTTCAACCTATTCATGGATACTGTTTGACAGATTTAAAAGAAAGTATATATGGTTTAAGAATGAAGGAATTACTCATCACGTGTTACTTTACGCTGATGATCAAGTAATACTTGCATCATATTCTAATGAGCTACAAGAGATGGTAAATATTATAAATGAAGCTTTGAAAAGGACATTAAAGTGAATGGAAACAAAACGAATGCTATACTTTTTGAAAGATATGAATTTATGATGAATTGCAACATTTTAATTGATGGGGAACAAGTGTAAGATGTGACAGATTTGTAAACTTGGGATCTAAATTTACAAAAGATTGAATATGTGAAAGTGATGTTGAAAGGAGAGTGAATGCAGGGAATATGGTAAATGGTACTCTGCACGCGTTTATGTATAGTCAGATGATGTCTCTAAGGGCCAGACTAGCTGTGCATGCTGGAGTGTTGGTGCCAATACTTATGTATGGTAGTGAAAGTTGGGTATGGCAGAAGAATCACATAAGTAAAATAAATGCGGTAGAGATGAGAGCCTTGAGAAGTATGAGCGGATTAAAACTGAGTGACAGAGTAAGAAATAGTGTGATAAGAGAACGTTTTGGTATAAAAGAAGTAGTGATTAAAATTGAGGAGACTGACAAAAAGGATTTATAAATCTAGATCGAATGGGAAAGTTGGAAGGGGAAGATGAACGTTCCTGTACCAAATCCAGGACATTTTAAATAAGGACCAAGTCAAGAGTACTCTAAACCGACGAACTTGTATAAAAGGTTTAATGAGAATGAAATGACGGAGATATGCAAGGATCGTGGCAAGTGGAAGGACGTGGTCTCTGCCTACCCCTATGAGAATGAGGCGTGATGATATGTATGTATAGTAGTGTAACGTCTGGCGCCATCTAGTCAAGCGCCACAGCAGCAACTTATATACTTAGCACTACGGTAATATTATAGAACTAACTTAAGGATTAAAAACTAGAACCTAACTAATACTTAAAAACATAAAATAGTGAATGATTAATATGTTTTATCTACTGAGCGTTGTGGAACGTTACACTGTAACCAGCAGGAAAGAAATGAATCATCCTTTTTCTTCGGTCAAAATTGTCCTTAAAGAGGAACTTTAAGCCACCTTTTTTATTTAATTTGATCATCGTGATTGACAGATCACAGTGAGTTTATAGTGTTTTATTACAAAACGGAAGGATTGCCCAATATAGGGTGAATGTTGGAATTATATAGATTTACTTGTTACCATTGTAATTTTAATTTATTTTCCCTGAAATATGTTCTTAGATTAATATCGCTATAATATTTAATGTTTGTCCATTTGTCTAGAAGAATAAATATGTAAATTATTCTACTAAACCTACTCGTTCTCAAATTGTAGTGGGTACTTATTATTGTTAATCTTAATCTTGCATTATTTTCTAAAAAGTCATTGATGGTCGCAACATTGATAGCTATTTAATGCTGTGAATCGACACTGAATGTCTCACGACCAGCATTAAACCGAAGCCGAAAATCAATGTTGCGGGCCAACTTTTGAAAGCGGACAAAGACTATAACACCCACTTTCGACAACTTCCAGGGCTCCTCCTACTCTTCCTACTCCTAGTTAGAAGACAGAGCGAGCGCCTATCATCCTACGGGAGCTGTCTACTGCTACGGGTGTTGCCCGTGTACTAGACAGGGCAGTGGACAATGACCCCTTAAGACTCCTCGTGCTGTGTGATCCGTAGACCTTCGACCCTTTAACCTGCCTATCTACTGCAAACAGTTTTAGTTAAAGCTACCTACCTACTGTAAACTTTTACCGCATCAACTAAATTAAAAATGCGACAGTAGCATAACTGCAGGAGTTGAACATATGGTCATGTGCACTTTTTTATAGATTTTAATACGTTATATATTTTTGTATAACATTTTTTTGTTCTATCATTAATAGTTTTCGCAGAGCACACGATGACAGATTTTTTGTTTCACACCTTGGATCATTAAGAAGAATGCATTAATGTATAATGCATTTTTCTTAGTGATCCCTGTTTTTTTTTAAGTAGCCTATATCGCTTACTGAATATGCAGCTTTCTAATGATGATAAAAATTTTGAAATCGGACCAGTAGTTTTTGTGTGAAAACTAAACAAATCCTTATTATATTATTTTAGTTTCCTGATAATGCTTTAGAATCTGAGTTCAAAGCAAACCATTCATTATAAGAATATACATTTCTCCATATAATATTTGTACTATTATCCGTTTATTTAATTTATTTCGAGTCTTAAATGACCTAACCATTTGTGATACAAGGGCCATCTATGATCACTTGCTCAAACTTACTTCAGGCTTCGGTTTACCAAGCGTTTCAGCTTTCAGAACTAACACTTCGTAGTTGTTTCCATCTTACTATAGATGGCACTGTAAGCTTTTCACGTATATATTTCATAATACCACATATTATCTTATATTATTTAATAGCTGTGCCCGCAACTTTGGAATAGTGTATTTGCTCTTTTAAGATTATAATCGCATTTATAATATTAGTAATGATATTTATTTTAGGGAAAGCTTTTACGAACTTTGAATGTCACACTTTGAAGTCATATTATGATACTTTATTTAACCCCTTTTCTCATTAAAAAGTAGACTATGTCCTTTCTCAGGCTGTACACTATCTCTGTACCAAATTTCATTTAAATCAGTTCGGTACTTTTGTCGTGAATGTGTATGACAGACAGATATATAGATAGTATACTTTATTGAACACCACAAAAAAAATAATACAATGAAAACTTAAAAAAATTCTAGTGTAGAATGGGCGGTCTTATCGCTATTTAGCAATCTCTTCCAGACAACCCAACGTATAGGGAAACCGTCAAAGAAAGGAGAGAGAAGGTAGGCGGTGTTTATAGGCTAAAAGGCAAACATATATTACTTAAAATATATACATACATACTAATACGAATACATATATACACACAACAAATAAATACATATAAGGAATAGATACATATAAAGTTACTTTATTTATTTGTATAATCAATCAAGAATTCTTTGTTCCAGTAAGCTTTCACAACGCTTTCGAATCATTGGGTCATTTTCTGATATATCATTTCTTGTTTCAACAGTATTCAATTAACTTTTTCTCTCTCTCTCTTTTATCTTAACAGAGTCACAGTGTACACTTATACTATATACATATTTCTATATAAATAAATGGAAATAAATTTCTGTTCGTATTTATGGTTTAAGATATTTATTCTCTATAAAGAATACATTTTCTATTTAAACTGAACTCAGGGCTAATAAATAAGAGGAATTGGTGCTATTTTGAAGGAACATTTGTGAAAATAATACATACATACAAAGCATCATGCCTCATTCCCATAGGGGTAGGCAGAGACAACATCCTTCCTCTTGCCACGATCCTCGCATATCTCCTTCGCTTCTTTCATTTTCATTAAACCTTTCATACAAGTTCGTCGGTTAAGAGCACTCTTAACTTGACCCTTAATGAAAATGTTCTGGATTTGATCCAGGAACGTTCGCCTTAGTCTTCTCCTTCCAACTTTCGCATTCACTCTTGACTCATAAATCCTATTTGTCAGTCTCCTTTCATTCATTCTCTCTACATGCCCAAACCATCTAAGCATAACTTTCTCAGTTTTAGTCACTAAATCTCCTTTTAAACCACAACGTTCACTTATCACACTATTTCTTACTCTGTCACTCAGTTTTGATCCACTTATACTTCTCAACGCTGTCATCTTTACCGCAATTATTTGGCTTTTGTAATTCTCCTGCCATACCCAACTTTCACTACCATACATAAGTGGTGGCACCAACACTCTTGCATGCGCAGCCAGTCTGGCCCTTTGAGACTCCATCTGGCTATTTATAAAGGCGTGAAGAGCACCATTTACCATATTCCCTGCATTCACTCTACTTTCAATATCATTTCCACATTTTCCATCTTTTGTAAATTTAGATCCCAAATATAGAAATTCTTTCACCTCTTCCACTTGTGCCCCATCCATCAAAATAATAATATTGTCATAGATTCAGCTCTTTCAAAAAACAAAACTTTCGTTTTGTTTACATTCAGTTTCATTCCTTTCCCTTTCAAAGCTTTATTCATAATATTTACCATCTCCTGTAGCTCATTAGCGGATGACGCAAGTATTACTTGATCATCAGCGTAGAGTAAATATTTGATGAGTAATTCATTCATTTTTAACCCATACATACATTTTTTTTAAATCTGTCAAACAGTAATCCATGAATAGGTTAAACAGCCATGGTGAAAATAATCTTATTAATATATTTGAAAATAATTAATTCTTACAGGCATTGATGTTACAATAACAAGTCATTAGTGTAATAGTAATACTCCTTATTATACATCTTAAAAGAAATAGAACCACTAGTTATGATTAAATTATCGTTAATCAGCGATTTGTTCCAGAAAACCTTAAGGAGAAGGTTGTTTGTCTATCTGTTTGTTCTGGCTAAGCTACCGGATCGATTTTAAAGTGACTTTCACTGACAGATAGCTGATTTTATATTGAGTAATTTAGACTAATTTTATTGTATAATTTACTATCCAGAATTACATTGGCATCACCGCAGAGAACTCATTGCTTTATAAATGGAAATCTCTTTCGTCATTACAATAAAGAATACCCGATTCAAAAGATTTGCAAATAGCCTTTATTGTGACAATCCTTGCCATCCTATCATAATATCAAAGACTACAAAGGTCTGCTCACTCGGCCGACGTTTAATTTATATGCTTTTATTTCTTGTGAACTTCAATCTGACATTTAGATAGGTTGAGATTATTTAGCATCAATACAGTATAGATGATTTATGTGTGTATTTCTTTGTATCTGGTTTTAGCACCAACCTTAATCTATGGAGTGTGGAACTCGGCGATGGAGAAGACCTCAGAACAACTCTAATCATCAACAAGTGACATACCAGGGTGATAAGTTGCACATTCTTCTCTGGTTTTCTGGAGGACTGCGACTGTCGTTGACGAAGAAGAAAGGGGTGCGCCTTTTTTTTCTCTGAGAAACGCTTTATGCAGGGCTAAGTATACATTTCCATCTAAACTATCTAAAATCTAGTGGAACTCTCTTCACCCATGTGTTGGG
Source organism: Elymnias hypermnestra (assembly GCA_015832385.1). Lineage (NCBI taxonomy): Eukaryota > Metazoa > Arthropoda > Insecta > Lepidoptera > Nymphalidae > Elymnias > Elymnias hypermnestra. The sequence goes on from JACTOM010000044.1 coordinate 83,856, forward strand.
TCCCGAGATGAATCCAACTTAAGGGTTTAATTGAGGGAGATCAGGCGGGCAAACAGTCATCATTGAAAACTCGGTTCTCAAAATTGTTGATCAATACACATACCTGGGACATATAGTCCAGCTAGGTAGGTCCAATTACGAGAAGGAGATCAACTGCCGAATCCAACTCAGTTGGGCAGCGTTAGGGAAACTACGCCAAATATTTTCGTCCGATATCCTTCAGTGCCTGAAGACCAAAATATATGAACAGCGCGTGTTGCCAGTTATGGCCTACGGTTCTGAGATGTGGCAGTTGATTATGGACCTCATGCGGAAGTTCAGAGCCACTCAGCAATTGAGAGAGCTATTCTCGGAGTTTCTCTACGTGATCGAATTAGAAATGAGGGGATCCGTAGCAGTAATAAAGATACCAATATAGTCCTACGAGTCGCGAAGCTGAAGTGGCAATGGGTAAGGCACATAGTCCGAAGGACCGATGGACGTTGGGGCCCAAAGGCGCTAGAGCAGTGTGGGCGGACCCCCTACAAGGTGGAGCGATGATATCAAGCGAGTCGCCGGTAGCTTCTGTAGCCAAGTGGCGCAAGATCAAACCTTGTGGGAGTCATTACGTGAGACCTATGTCCAGCAGTAGACGTCCATCGATAGTGATGACGACGAGACGGACAAAAGAGGGAGTAGTGTCTGCTAAGGGCTCCATTTGTCTGTTTTGTGCCTCCTTCTGCAGGATGATAGCCTCGCTGACGGAGGCCACTGCTCTCCAATCTGGCTCATCACCAAACATAATACCCCGCCTCCATTGGCGGTGAGAAGGAGCATCCGTTGCATTCTTCTACTCTCGTTCGTGATCCTCCTTTCGCGAGACTACTGTCTTTTTGCTTGACTGACTGCTTCAATGGTTTAGTGGTTAGCATGTTCGACTACAGACATGAGATCCTGGGTTCGAGTCCCGTGTCAGACCAACTAAAAATCGATATTAAGTTTTCTATTAAGATTTTGTCGTTTCGTCATTTTGTATTAAACATCGTGTCGGATTCCCGTCATTTCGGACTATGAGAGAGAAGGAATAGAGAATGCACTTGTGTACTAGGCCTGCCAACCCACAGTACCTCGCCCCTTCGAAGGCTGAGCCCGGGTAGTAGAAGGCGTCTTTTTGAACTCCTTTTACATCCTCCTTAAACCACTCTTAGCCGGTTGCAACCGGAAGTGTCAGAGCGAAGGCGTAAGGGAGCCTCTGACACCTCCAATTCTGGACGATGAGTGTGGCTGGGTTTTAGTGGGTATTCTGGCTAAGCTAGCGAGTCGTACACAGCCTTTTTTTTGCGCTGGGAAATGCTTTTATGCACTTAACCTGACCAGAATGGGTCAGGAGTGTGGGACTCAGCGAGGGAGGAGACTTCGCAATACCCACTAAAACCCAGCGGAACCCTCTTCATCGGTAAGTGAGACACCAGAGGTTCAGCTTGCGCATTCTTCGCTGGTGCCCTAGATGAGTCCGCTGCCTTCGTGATAGGGGTGCATTTTATGCACGTCACAGCGAAAAATAAGGTAGTGGGTCTATGCTCTGAAACGCCCTTTTATGTGAGTGAGGAGGTCTGTGTCCAGCAGGACGTTAATGGGCTGGTACTATCTTTTTATTGTTGATAGGTTAGCGCTTGATTGCAATCTCATCTGATGGTAAGTGATAATGCAGGTTAAGATGGTAGTGCGCTAACTTGGGAAGATATAATTTACCTCTTATGGTTTTTACACAGCTACCGGAATGCAAATTTTATTGGTAGCACGTCTTTACTTGGTAGCTTTGAGAAATTTGACGACTGTAAATTATTTAAATTTTGAAGTAATTTGCGATTGTTTTCTGTATAATCATGATTAAAAATGATTTTGTTTTGGAGTGCTTTTCGATTGATTTTCACAGAAAAAGATTTTTTTAGTAAATTCTAATTGAGAGTACTTGTTTTTTTTTCGTTTGTAGAGAAATTTAAAAAAATCTACATAAATTACTACAATTCTTCTTCTATTTTGAGATGCTTTTCCAAAGAAGAATAATAGGATCGATGTTTATTGTTTTCGTTTATTCTTTGCAAATAATATTTTCAATTTGGATCATTTTCTGTTGTAAAATGTGCCCAAATTTGTTTTGTTCATGTATCAATACGTTTATGCAAGTACAATGTCTCGATTATGTATACAAAGGCAACCCTCATTATTTTCACTGTTCTAAAGTCAACCTAATTAAGCCAATGAGGCTTTATAATTTAGTAAAAGAAGTAGAAACAAATTTGTAAGGCTTGACCTTTTGAAAAGGGCCTAACAAATTCATTTAGGCCAGCGTCAGGGTCTATATAAAATGATAAAATAAAACATTTCTATATTTACCGAGTGGGTGTGCAGACAATAACTTCGCGATATCTCTCTGATTGTTTCCACGAGAGGGACTTGAGTGGCGTATCTTTAAGAACAACGAATCTTTTTATATATTACATTTACAGACAGGAAATTCATTTTATTTTTTTATTGTCAACCGAAAATTTACAATTGAACTTGAGACTTTCAAACAAATTTTATACGACATTTGAAACTACTACTTCTAGAACTTTTTATTTGTAGACGAATATACATACCTGAGACACATAGTCCAACTAGGTAGGTCCAATTTCGACAAAGAGGTAAACCGCCGAATCCAGCTCGGTTGGGCAGCGTTCGGGAAACTACGCCAGATATTTTCGTCCGATATCCCTCAATGCCTGAAGACGAAGCTCTTCGAACAGTGCGTGGTGCCAGTGATGACCTACGGCTCCGAAACGTGGTCGCTGACTATGGGCCTCATTCGAAAGCTCAGAGTCACTCAGCGTGCGATGGAGAGGGCTATGCTCGGAGTTTCTCTACGCGATCAAATCAGAAATGAGGAGATCCGTAGCAGAACCAAAGTCACCGACATAGCCCTACGAATCGCGAACCTGAAGTGGCAATGGGCGGGGCACATAGTCCGACGGACCGATGGACGTTGGGGCCCGAAGGTGCTGGAGTGGCGACCCCGCACCGGGCGGCGCAGTGTAGGGAGACCCCCCACAAGGTGGACCGACGACATAAAGAGGGTCGCCGGTAGCCGCTGGAGCCAGGCGGCACAAGACCGGGCCTTGTGGACGTCATTACGTGAGACCTATGTCCAGCAGTGGACGTCCATCGGTTGAAGCGACGACGACGACGACTTCTAGAACTTTTTAACTATTCAACGGATTTTAATGTGTTTACAGTTATAGATAAATCGTTTTAGAGGAAAATTTATTTGTACAATAAATATATATTATAGTACAGAAAAACCTATCTATTCAAAGATTTGTAATGTAATGTCGAAAAAATCATTTATGTGCGCTTAAATCGCAATCTTAGCCTAAACCATACGAGATAAATCAAATTAATGTATTACTGAATTTTATACATAGTAAAGCTTGATAAAAAGGTCATAATTGAATATATTTATCTCTAAAGGATAACCTGCAACAGCCGTTTTTATCTTTTACATATTACAAAATATGTATTCTTTACCAATCAATTTATACAATACGGTATTATTCTGTATCCAATTAAATCGATTACATACATTGTATATACCACATAGATCAAAACTGCCCTTAACATTATTTCAATAAAACGAATATCTTAGAAGATATCAAAGATTAAGAAGGTCGTACGTTTTAACAGAAGTCGACGGGTGCGGCGTGCAGCAAGCCTCCTTTGAGGACTTTCCACCATGAAAAATAACAATTGGTCACCCGATATAGGGAAAACCAATAAGACAGTGTTAACAGTTTTTCGATAAATAAACGTCTACAGCAGCTCCATAACATAAAATGTAACGGGTATTCCAAACAATTCATAGCCTTACAATTCGCTTTTTATCCCCTTTGAAATTTGTGTCGGTTTACCCAATTCCAATATTTTGAAAGCCTTTTATTTGGAAGACTTCAATTTACCCACAATCTCTATAACCAACCCATTTATATAACCACATGTAATGATAGTTTGTCTAGTAAAATGTTATTAATGTTATAAATGTCAAAGTTTGTCAGACTGGATCGATGTTTGTTTTTGTTGAAACGCAAAAACTGAGGAATATATGAATTTAAATTGTCGAAAAACCCTTACTGTCAAAGTTTTGACTTCAATTGACTAATTTTATTGACTACTTATTCACCATATACATTAAGTTCTTTTTCTTGCGCTGGGAAATGCTTTTACGCACTTACCCTGACCTGAATGGGTCAGGAGTGTAGGGCTCGGCGAGGGAGGAGACTTCGCAATACCCACTTAGCCCAGCGGAACCCTCTTCGTCCGTAAGTGAGACAGCAGACGTTCAGCTTGCGCATTCTTCCCTGGTGCCCTAGATGAGTCCAACTGAGGATTCATGGAGGTGGGAGCAGGTTCGCAAACAAATGCCGCCTAGTATCCCGCCTCCTTCGGCGGTTAGAGGGAGAATCTACTGCATTCTCTATATCTCGCTCATGGGCCTCCTTTAGCGGGACTACAGTCTCGCAAAAGAGGGCCACTTCCGCCCAATATCTCTAACTTGACAGCATCGTGCCTACGATTCTCTCAAGCGAGAGTTCCCCGCCGATCAGTGCGACCAAGCGGTGCCGCTGAGGTTCCCAGTCTGCGCATTTTGCCACAGTGTGATGTGCTGAGTCGATAGCTGCACCACACTCGTGGCAAGTCGACTCCTCTCGGCCAATTTGGAGCAGGAACTATCCAAAGCAGTGGCCACGCACGCTACAGGAACCTGAGGTCCTCCTTCCACTTTTGAACCATTCATTATTTGATCTCCGACCACGTATCGTGATTAAAAAAATGAAGTTAGGATGAAAAATACTTTACGACCCATTTTCAGATATACCTGTAAATATACACAAAATATTTCATAAAAATCGGTCAAGCCGTTTCGAGTAATTCGACGACAAACACTGTGACTTGATTGATGATGTGAATTATGTATTAGACGATAATTAAATTTTCTTTTAGGGAAACAGTGAAAGAGGAAATCTTAAATTTTACGCAGTGAAGTCACGTAAAATTATACACGTAATGACTGACATTGTGTTTGTCAAGCTTTTTATAGTCGCAGTAAAAAGAAAATGGGAATAATAAGAACTCAGCGGGCATTTTCCGAGCAGACACCGGCATGTTCTGAGAGGCAATCCTATTTGTCAACAGTCAGCCCTGTTAGACGCCTTTTGATATTAATATAATAAAAAATATATTTCAATATAAAGAACAAATCTGTACAGATTTTTGCTATATTAGTAAGTTGCAGCCTATTATCGTCCCACAGCTGGACACAGGCTTCAACACACATAGAAGAGCGGTTTTATAAAGCATAGCCCAACATGTACCTCAGAATTATTCCCTGGATATGCAGGTTGCCTCACGTTGTTTTTCTTCACTACGGATGGGCAGGTATATCACGGCACAAGGCAGGATATTCGAGGAGGCAGTACTTTTAGCAGAAGTAGGTACAAACTTGGTGATCGACTGGATCAAAAGTTTGAGATTAGAGGCGGCCACCAAGATGACTGCATGAAACTGCCTCATTGGTCTAGTGGTTAGTATGTTCGACTACAGACATGAGGTCCTGGGTTCGAGTCCCGGGTCGGGCCAATTCAAAAATCAATATTGAGTTTTCTATTAAGATTTTCTCAATATTTGCCCGAAGTTGGGAAGTTGGCGGTGTGATCCACCCCCGTGCCTCGGAGAGCACGTTAAGCCGTCGGTCCTGCGCCTGATCTCTCTCCGGTCGTGTCGGATTCCCGTCACACCGGACTATGAGAGTGAAGGAATAGAGAGTGCACTTGTGTACTATGCCTGCCAATCCGCAGTGGAGCAGCGTGGTGGGTCTATGCTCTAAAAACCCTCGCTTCTTGGAGTGAGGAGGCCTGTGCCCAGCAGTGGGACGTTAATGGGCTGCTACTTACTTACTTTTTACCAATATGACGGAGTGTATACTTTTTTATGGCCATGTAGGGGCCCCCACGTGAGGCACCACAATTTATTAATTTAATACATTGAATATTCTGGTGTAACAGGCTGATAAAGCTTTTATTTAAATCTGCATTCACTGAATCTAACGTATGGCAGTTCTTATGACAATTTAAGAGGAATTCTCCGTTGTCTTTATAATTAAAAACAAAAAACAAAACAATATTACTTGGATTGATATCCAAGGGTATGTCAATATTATTCTTATGCTCAATAGGAGCATGTCTACTAGCCAAGTTCTTGGCTAAAGTTGTAAATAAATATGATAACGAAATAGCTATCTGTCGTTTCAAATAATTGGATAGGTGGAACCTATCTATGTAAATATTATAATAAGAATTAGCACACTTGGTAAAGTCAATTTAGATATAGAATATATGGTTTTATGTTTTAAAAACTGTTCCACTTGTCAACATGATGAGAAATGAGATTCATTTCATTTTATTTTCAAACAAAAAGACTTATGCAAACGGCTCGAGGGCGTACAGCGTAAGATCAGGACTTCAGTAGTTTGAAATGTAAATTACAATGTAGAATTCGCTTCGTCTACTAAAGACTGGAATCAGCTTTGAACTTTGCCACGTTGATTCAGAAGTGAAGTAAAAAGCTTTTTCTTTAAATGGTACAAATCAAAAGAAATATGTTTTTAATCAAATTGGATTTTAAAGAATTGATGACCTGGTGGACCGTTCAAGGAAATCGGGGCTCGAATATAGTTAAGTTTATTTTATATACTTTTTAAATTATTAAATAATATTAAATTATTAAATCTCTTCTCTAATATTATAGAAGAAAGTTTTGCATTTTGAATTTTTCTTTTTATTTCAAACAATCTATGATAATCAAATTCTTCCATTACCTCCTTGAAATCAAGAATTTTTCAATACCTGTACGGTATTTTTAAATTGACTAATGTCGGACATTCTACTTAAATGATGTAACGAATTTAAAAATGTATTAATTAGGCACATATTTATTGTAAAGTAAAATCTGTATATTGATTAGATTGTGAATGTAAGTGTGTATCTAATGATCTGAAAGGAAGTAATTAAAAACTAGGTGAAATAAAACCTTTATGTTAACAAAAATAAATATAAAGCTTGTCTTACGCGGGTAAAACCGCGGGGCATTAAATATATAGAGTTCATAGATGTCTAGGAATATATTTATATTTACGGTTATTGCATGTCCAATATTACTATTAGTAAAAAAAATCAATGAAACACAAAATTTAAAACAGCTAATGGGTCAACGCACGGGTCAATGAACTGATCAAATAATACGCCGCGCCCGCAGATTGACTCGTGCGCTCAAGGGTCATTTTTATTTCGATTTTTTTTCATTGCTTATGTTTTAAGTACAGTAATGTATTTTTTATGAAACTGTCGTTTTGCACAGTTGTGGTAACATGATGGAGCGTAAATAATGCTAATAAAACGTTTTAAAAATATAATTTTCGAAGTAGGCGCATGAGGGTAAAATTTTGAAAAACGTCACGAAGATTGCAGCAATTTTTATGCTAACTCGTTTGAAGTTTAGGTAGTTTTAATATTTATAAATAACATGTGGCATTTTAATTTGTAGCTCGTCATTTACAATACTATTTTTCATAAAATATAAAATAAATTGAGAAACAAAATTTAATTAATAATTTCCAATATTGACAAAAAACATGTGGCATTTTTATTTACAATTCGTTGAGAGTTCAATAAATTAAAAAATATAATCAAGACTTAAATATTAGTTTGCTAAAGACTTAGTCTGACATGTGTACGTTGTACACGCGTACTTTTAACTGTTTTTAATCGATTATTTCCGTCCCATAATCAAACTTGTCATTAGTACTATCCTCTGTCTTCGTTTTAGGAAGCGGTCCCCTAATACCTTGTATACAATAAGGATAATTATATCATATCCATAGTACATAAGTATATCTACATATTCAAATTTAATTTTTGTAATGATCTCGTCTTTAGATTGGCATGATAATGGACAAAGACATTGAAGAATGTAACAAAGACTTCCATTCTTTGTCCATTATTCATTATTAAAGTTTCACAGTCAGTGTAACTGAAAAGATAAATGATTGAGTTAAAACTAATAGACGTTCCATCCGCAGCAGACGTTGTTCAAATAGTTATTAATTACTTTGTAATTGGGATTTGTAAAGCTTTACACAATGATAAGTTGCTAAGGATTATGTAGGGTTGTGAAAACACAGTTGTGTAGCAGCCCCTTAAGGTCCCACTGCTGGGCACAGGCCTCCTCACTCATAGGTGGGAGAGTTTTATATCCACCGCGCTACTCCACTGTAGGTTTTTACCTAAGGTTCTTTATTGCTTCACTCTCACAGTTGATCGGAGAGAGATCAGATGATCAGATTGTAAATTCCAGATTCCATATTTTGGTGCAAGTACTCGCTTTGCTATCAGAGGTCCAAGGTTCGATCCCCGATGGGGCAAAGCTAGGAAATTGCATTTCTAACTTGTCTGAGTCATGAAAGGTGGGAGGCTTCGGCCAAAGCTAATTACCATCCTACCAGCAAGCAAGCAAGAGATTTGTGTTCTGGTACGATGCTGTGTAGAACAGAAAATGCCATTTATCAAATTAACACGCTTCTATTTTCGACTGAATTACCACGTGTGATCACAGTTAAGCGCTAACATGACAAAAATCAAAAAAGCAAAGTAAAAGTGTTAGGTAAGATAAGTAGCAGCCCATTAACTTCCCACTCCCGGGCACAGGCCTCCTTGGTCATATGAAAGAGGGTTTTCAGAGCATAAATCCACCAAGCTGCTTCACTTTAGTACACAAGTGCACTCCCTATTCCTTCACTCTCATACTCCAATGTGATGGCTATCCGACACGACTGGAGAGAGATCAGGCGCAGGACTTACAGCTTAACGTGATCTCTGTGGCTGAACATGCTCACCACTACACCAAAGCAAAAGTATAAATCCTTAATAATAGTATAATATTTAACGTATATCTCTTGGACTTCCCCTACGAATTGTCCGTTATGAACAAATTGTATTATTGGAAAACTTTTGCCCTAATCGCATTAACGTCAAAGAAACTTTCAACACTCATTGTTGACGTATCACGTAATATTATTAGTTTGTTGTTTATCCATAAATGCCTCGAGCTAAACTATTTCGAAGCGAGAATTTCTTTAGGCTGGCTCTGCACGTGTAGTGCTGAAAAGGGTAAACAGCAACCCATTTTTTTGTGCTGGGAAATGCCTTTACGACCCCCTTGGAAGAATTTTTCCAATCGGGAGTGTGACACTTGCAGATAACCGTGCACCTACTAAAATCGACCGGATCCCTCTTCATCCATGAGAAAAATCATTAGAGATTCCCTTACCCCATTCTATTCTAGAGACCCGGATGACACCTATGAGAATCTACATATTCAATGGGATGAAGCATGAAGCGCATACTTCTGCCACCTAGCCTCCTCTGACGACGTGGGAGGGCTTCAGTTGCTTGCTTTCTAAGCCTCTCATTTGCCTCCTTTAGCGAGATGACGTTTCACAATAGAATTCACCCAAGTTCACTGGCAAGCATTATACCAATTACGCTCTCCAGTGAAAGATCTTCTCTAACCAGTGACATTAAAATGTGACGCTGGGTTGCCCACGTTGGTGACTCCGCCAGTGTATGATGCGCCGTTTCTACAGGAGCATCGCACTTGTACACACACACCGTGGCCGGTCAGCACCTTTACCAGACGGTAGGAAAGAAATCCGTGCCCCTTGGTGAGCCAATTCTCCAGGTGATTTCGGATCGCTTCCACCGTGACTATACCCGCAGTTGAAGGCCCAAGATCTTACCTCAATTCCCGATCAACGCTTTGTCGGCGAAAGCTCTAATCCTCTGGACCTGGTCATCGTAACAGTCAGCACCTCTTAAGGCCCTTGTAACTACCCTGCACTGATAGGCGTCTACAAGGACTACCACCCGAGGCAAGCAGCAATCCTTAACGTCCTGCTGGGCCCAGGCCTACTCATAGTAGAAAGGGTTTTTAGAGCATAAACCATTGCGGGTTGACAGACATAGGACACAAGTGTAAGTAATAACGCAAGGCCACTATATTCCTTCACTTTTATAAACTCAATTCGGATTTCTGAAGTCGACTGACCCGGGACTCTGAACCAGGACCACTAGACAAATGAGGCAGACATGCACTCGTAGCTTATCGGAATGAGACTGAGCATTCATGCTTGGCTATGTAACGCTTCTTTGAGTAAAGTTGGTTCTAATCGATCAAGGTAGTTAGTGACATACATAACATAGATACAGTGACTAATTTTTTCATACATTAGGTTACATTAATGAATTTTTATTGGGGGCCCCTATTTTAATTTAGAGAGTGATATACTACCTATATAAATAATAAATAAATAAGCCATTTATTTTTTACTTTCTACAAAAAGTTTTTCACACTGTGAGAGTATTTAGAAACATTTAAATATAAATGTAACGAAGCAGTGTTTGAATATGTTAGTTATCACGAGTGCATTTTCCAGCAAGAACCACTGATTGGGTATAAGCCTCCTCCAAAGACGCCCATGCCTCGCGGTCTTCCTCGGCTTCTTTTTCCCGTGGGGCCGTTTCACGTGGTTACTCTCGTAGACCATCTCAGGTCTGTACATCGCACGACATGGCCAGCATATTACCTACATCTCTCAGTAAAAATACAGCTTTCTAATGGTGAAATTAGTTTTGAAATTGGTCTAGTAGTTTTTGTGTCCTCTTAATAATTTAGACAAGTGTTGTAATAAGGTATAATAGAGACTATTTATTATACCCAACTTTTTTGTAAATAATTGTATATTTCTATAATGTATAGAAAACACTTAATGGAAAACATTTCGGCTCAATATATAAGTTATCGCTTATTGTATACCATAAGTAAATTTTTATATAAATATACAGACATCATTTATCATATGTACAACTAAAGTTTCCTTTTACGTCGTAACAAAAACCCTTTTAGGTTTATCCATAAGCCGGCATTCGGCACTGCATGGATTTAATACGAACGATACATTGACGTGCCTATAATTCACGAGACCTTATTTTTTTTCAGGACGGGAAATGTTCAAAGTATTCCCAACAATGTAGAGAAGTAAGAAATTTCTTCATTTATGAGTATATCACATATATATAGAACTAATGGATTCGGTGTACACTTAATTGATGTTTGATGATCGTCGTTCGCTGTGTTCATCTGGGATGGCAAAAGATGCTATGGCCCGTTTAAACAACGTCTGGAAGAAAAGAGGAAATGGTATCAAAACCAATATCAGATTTATCTGAGCCCTGGTATTCTCTATCGTCCTGTAGGTAGTTCAAACCATCCCGGCCAGAAAAAGACAAAGGACTGATATTATGGTGCTGGCGACGAATTCTAAGAATACCTTGGACTGCGAAACCCACCACTCGTTTGTCCACCATATGCTTATAAGTGATAATGACGATACTCTCTTATTTCGGGCAGACAATTTGCAGAAGCGGCAGAGATTTGGAGAACCCTTCCAGAAGCCCTTAAAGTTATGTTTCCCAAATATCTTAGACTATATTCCACATTAACATTTCTAAGATTTTTATGCCATACATAATTACGAGTATAACCTTTAAAAAGAAAAATCCCAGACGAAGTTTATGGGTTAAGGTCATGTCGAGTCCATTTTATAATACCCCCCCCCCCTTTAACTATCACGTTGCCCCCCACTTTGGGAAAACTTGCCTTTATAGTATATAAGGTTTTATTTGTAATGTAAACAAAGTACTATATCCCCAGAGGTCCTGGGCTTAATATCTGGCAGTGCAAATTTCGTTTAGTGTGGTGGGAGACAACGATCGTGGCTAGTTACCAACTTACCATCGAAAACATGGCAATAAATATATAACGGTGCCCTTGAACTCATGGAACAGAGACATGCAATGAGCTGGCAGTCTAAAGCTGACGCGTCCAGATACCGGCAGATCAATAGACAGATCTCTAAATCGGAAAAGCGTGATGTGCGTCACTTTAATGCCAAGCGTATACGAGCTACTATCGAACGCAACATACTCGTAAGCACTAAAGTGTTCGCAAAAGATTCGTCTATCGGTCAGAGCCGGTTGACGCGGCTAAAGACCCAAAATGGCGCACTATTTGCATCTGGACCTGAGATTCGGAGGCAGGTTGAAAGTTTCTATGGACAGTTATGCATATCGACTTGCAAGCCTGAACCCATTGAAACCATAAATGCTGAATTACCACTCACCAAGTTACCGCACATCCATCTTAGACTGTTACACCACTTGAGATTACAGTTATGTATGAAATATATATGATAAAAGTCACATTTTAACACAAGTATCTACCCACTTAATCGCAACACGCTTAATCCCGAAGGCTTAGCGTTTCGCAAGTAATTTTCCAACGCTCAGGTAATTAAGTTCATTAATGATTACCTTAGCAATTTACGTTGGCGTGTAACGAGAAAATTTTGCATATCTATCGCAACTATACTCTGTACTTGTCTTGCTTGCTGTAGAGAGAGAATTAATTGTTATTTATGCAAAATACGCAGAAGATTACATTATTTTGCTAGCAACATAATTACATATCAAATTTCATACATACATACATAGCATCACGCCTCATTCCCATAGGGGTAGGTAGAGACAACATACTTCCACTTGCCATGATCCTTGCATATCTCCTTCGCTTCTTTCATTCTCATTAAACCTTTCATACAAGTTCGTCGGTTTAGAGTACTCTTGACCTTTTTTTTTTTTTTTTA